>JAQJZF010000034.1:1630000-1647500 GCA_028537955.1 Microtus californicus | reverse complement strand
TGTAACCCTAACCCTAACCATAAACCTAACCCTTACCCTAACGCTAACCCTAACCCCTAACCCTAACCATAACCCTAACCCTACTCTAACCCAAACCCTAAACCTAACCCTAACCCTAACACTAATCCTAACCCTAAACCTAACCCTAAACCTAACCCCTAACCCTAACCCTAACCCTAACGCAAACCCTAACCCTAACCCTAATCCTAACCCTAACCCTAACCCTAACCCTAACCATAACCCTAACCCAAAACCTAACCCTAACCCTAACCCAAACCCTAACCCGAACCATAACCCTAACCCTAACCCTAACGTAAACCCTAAGCCTAACCCAACCCTAACACTAACCCTAACCCTAATTCTAACTCTAACCCTAACGCAAATCCTAACCCTAACCCTAACCCTAACCCTAACCCTAACCTAACCCAAACCGTAACCCTAACCCTAACCCTAACCCTAACCCTAACCCTTACCCTAACACTAACACTAACCCTAACCCCTAACCCTAACCCTAAGCCTAACTCTACCCTAACCCAATCCCTAACCATAACCCTAACCCTAACACTAACCCTAACACTAACTCTAACGCAAACCCTAACCCTAACCCTAACCCTAAAAATAACCCTAACCCAAACCCTAACCCTAACCCTTACCCTTACCCTAACCCTAACGCAAACACTAACCCTAACCCTAACCCTAACCCTAACTATAACACTTACCCTAACCCCTAACCCTAACCCTAACCCTAACCCTACCCTAAACCTAACCCTAACCCAAACCCTAACCCTAACCCTAACGCAACCCTAACCCTAACCCTAAGCCTAAACCTAACACTAACACTAAACCCTAACCCTAACCCTAACCCAAACCCTAACCCTAACCCTAATATTAACCCTAACCCTAAACCCTAACCCGAACCCTAACCCTACCGTAAATCTAACCCTAACCCTAACCCTTACCCTAACCCTAATCCAAACCCAAAACCTAACCCTAACCGTAACCCTAACCCAAACCGTAACCCTAACCCTAACCCTAAGACTAACCCTAACCCTAACCCTACCCTAATCCTAACCCTAAAGCTTACCCTAACCCTAACCCTAACCCTAACACTAACCCTAACACAAACCCTAACCCTAACCCTAACCCTAACCCTAACCCTAACTAACCGTAACCCTAACCCTAACCGTAACCCTAACCCTAACCCTAACCCTAAACCTAACCTGACCCTAACCCTAACCCTAACCCTAACCCTAACCCTAAACTGAACCCTAACCCTAACCCTAACCCAAACCCTAACCCAAACCCTAACCCTAACACTAACCCTAACCCTAACACTAACCTTAAACCTCACCCTAACCCTAACCCTAACTCTAACCCTAACTCTAACCCTTACCCTAACCCTAACCAAAACCCTATAGCTAACCCTAACCCTTACCCAAATCCTAACCCTAACCCTAACCCTAAATCTAAGGCTAACCGTAACCCCTAACCCTAACCCTAACCCTAACCCTACCCTAACCATAACCCTAACCCTTACCCTAACCCTAACCCTAACCTGAACCCTAACCCTAATCCTAACCCTAACCCTAACCCTAACCCTAAGGCAAACCCTAACACTAAACCTAACACTAACCCTAACCCTAACAGTAAACCTAAATCTAAACCTAACCCTAACCCTAACCCAAATCCCTAACCTTAACCCTAACCCTAACCCTAAACTGAACCCTAACCCTAACCCTAAACCTAACCCTAACGCAAACCCTAACCCAAACCCTAACCCTAACACTAACCCTAACCCTAACACTAAACTTAAACCTCACCCTAACCCTAACCCTAACCCTAACCCTAACTCTATCCCTAACCCTAACCCTTACCCTAACCCTAAACCAAATCCTATAGCTAACCCTAACCATAACCCTAACCCAAATCCTAACCCTAACCCTAAATCTAAGGCTAACCGTAACCCCTAACCCTAACCCTAACCCAACCCTACCCTAACCATAACCCTAACCCTAACCCTAACCCTAACCTGAACCCTAACCCTAACCCTAACCCTAACCCTAACCCTAAGGCAAACCCTAACACTAAACCTAACACTAACCCTAATCCTAACAGTAAACCTAACTCTAAACCTAAACCTTACCCTAACCCAAATCCCTAACCTTAACACTAACCCAAAACCTAACCCTAACCCTAACCCTAACCATAACCCTAACCCTAACCCTAACGTAAACCCTTAGCCTAACCCAACCCTAACACTAACCCTAACCCTAATTCTAACTCTAACCCTAACGCAAACCCTAACCCTAACCCTAACGCTAACCCTAACCCTAACCCAAACCCTAACCATAACCCTAACCATAACCCTAACCCTAACCTGAACCCTAACCCTAACCCTAACCCTAAGGCAAACCTTAACACTAAACCTAACACTAACCCTAATCCTAACAGTAAACCTAACTCTAAATCTAACCCTAACCCTAACCCAAATCCCTAACCTTAACACTAACCCAAAACCTAACCCTAACCCTAACCCTAACCATGACCCTAACCCTAACCCTAACGTAAACCCTAATCCTAACCCAACCCTAACGCTAACCCTTACCCTAACCCTAACCCTAACCCTAACCCTACCCTAACCCAAACCCTAACTTTAACCCAAAAACTAACCCTAAACCTAACCCTAACCCTAACCCCTAACCCTAACCCTAACCCTAACGCAAACCCTAACCCTAACCCTAATCCTAACCCTAAACCTTACCCTAACCCAAACCCTAACCCTAACCCTAACCCTAACCCAAATCCTAACCCTAACCCTAACCATAACCCTAACCCTAACCCTAACCCTAACCCTAACCCTAACTCTAACCCTAACACAAACCCTAACCCTAACCCTAACCCTAACCCTAACCCTAACTAACCGTTACCCTAACCCTAACCCTAACCCTAACCCTAACCCTAACCCTAACCTGACCCTAACCCTAACCCTAACCCTAACCCTAAACTGAACCCTAAACCTAACCCTAACCCTAAGCCTAACGCAAACACTAACCCAAACCCTAACCCTAACACTAACCCTAACCCTAACACTAACCTTAAACCTCACCCTAACCCTAAACCTAAGCCTAACTCTAACCCTAACCCTAACCCTTACCCTAACCCTAACCCAAACCCTATAGCTAACCCTAACCCTAACCCTAACCCAAATCCTAACCCTAACCCTAACCCTAAATCTAAGGCTAACCGTAACCCCTAACCCTAACCCTAACCCTACCCTAACCCTAACCCTAACACTTACCCTAACCGTAATCCAAGCCCTAACCCTAACCCAAACCCTAACCCTAACCCTAACATTAACCCTAACCCTAAACCCTAACCCTAACCCTAACCCTACCGTAACTCTAACCCTAACCCTAACCCTTACCCTAACCCTAATCCAAACCCAAAACCTAACCCTAACCGTAACCCTAACCCAAACCGTAACCCTAACCCTAACCCTAAGCCTAACCCTAACCCTACCCTAATCCTAACCCTAACGCTTACCCTAACCCTAACCCTAACCCTAACCCTAACACTAACTCTAACCCTAGCACAAACCCTAACCCTAACCCTAACACTAACTAACCATAACCCTAACCCTAACCCTAACCCTAACCCTAACCCTAACACTAACCTGACCCTAACCCTAACCCTAACCCTAACCCTAACCCTAACAATAAACTGAACCCTAACCCTAACCCTAACCCTAACTCTAACCCTAACCCAAACCCTAACCCTAACACTAACCCTAACCCTAACCCTAACACTAACCTTAAACCTCACCCTAACCCTAACCCTAACTCTAACCCTAACTCTAACCCTTACCCTAACCCTAACCAAAACCCTATAGCTAATCCTAACCCTAACCCAAATCCTAACCCTAACGCTTACCCTAACCCTAACCCTAACCCTAACCCTAACCCTAACCCTAACCCTAAGGCAAACCCTAACACTAAACCTAACACTAACCCTAACCCTAACAGTAAACCTAAATCTAAACCTAACCCTAACCCTAACCCAAATCCCTAACCTTAACAATAAACCAAAACCTAACCCTAACCCTAACCCTAACCCTAACCATAACCTTAACCCTAACCCTAACTTAAACCCTAAGCCTAACCCAACCCTAACACTAACCCTAACCCTTATTCTAACTCTAACCCTAACGCAAACCATAACCCTAACCCTAACTCTAATCCTAACCTAACACAAACCGTAACCCTAACCCTAACCCTAACCCTAACCCTAACCCTTACCCTAACCCTAACACTAACCCTAACCCCTAACCCTAACCCTAAGCCTAACTCTACCCTAACCCAATCCCCAACCATAACCCTAAACCTAACACTAACCCTAACACTAACTCTAACCCTAACGCAAACTCTAACCCTAACCCTAACCCTAACCCTAAAACTAACCGTAACCCTATCCCTAACCATAACCCTTACCCTAACCCTACCCCAAACCCTAACCCTAACCCTAACCCTAACCATAACCCTAACTCTAACACTTACCCTAACCCCTAACCCTAACCCTACCCTAAACCTAACCCTAACCCAAACCCTAACCCTAACCCTAACGCAACCCTAACCCTAACCCTAAGCCTAAACCTAACACTAACACTAAACCCTAACCCTAACCCTAACACTTACCCTAACCGTAATCCAAACGCTAACCCTAACCCTAACCCAAACCCTAAAGCTAACCCTAACCCTAACATTAACCCTAACATTAAACCCTAACCCTAACCCTAACCCTACCGTAACTCTAACCCTAACCCTAACCCTTACCCTAACCCTAATCCAAACCCTAAACCTAACCCTAACCGTAACCCTAACCCAAACCGTAACCCTAACCCTAACCCTAACCCTAACACTAACCCTTACCCTAACGCTAACACTAACCCTAACCCCTAACCCTAACCCTAAGCCTAACTCTACCCTAACCAAAATCCTTACCATAACCCTAACCCTAACACTAACCCTAACACTAACTCTAACCCTAACGCAAACCCTAAACCTAACCCTAACCCTAACAGTAACCCTAACCCTAACTCTAACCCAAACCCTAACCCTAACCCAAACCCTAACCCTAAACCTAACCCTAACCCTAACCCCTAACCCTAACCCTAACCCTAACGCAAACCCTAACCCTAACCCTAATCCTAACCCTAAACCTTACCCTAACCCAAACCCTAACCCTAACCCTAACCCAAATCCTAACCCTAACCCTAACCATAACCCTAACCCTAACCCTAACTCTAACCCTAACACAAACCCTAACCCTAACCCTAACCCTAACCCTAACTAACCGTAACCCTAACCCTAACCCTAACCCTAACCCTAACCCTAACCTGACCCTAACCCTAACCCTAACCCTAACCCTAAACTGAACCCTAACCCTAACCCTAACCCTAAGCCTAACGCAAACCCTAACCCAAACCCTAACCCTAACACTAACCCTAACCCTAACACTAACCTTAAACCTCACCCTAACCCTAACCCTAACCCTAACTCTAACCCTAACCCTAACCCTTACCCTAACCCTAACCCAAACCCTATAGCTAACCCTAACCCAAATCCTAACCCTAACCCAAATCCTAACCCTAACCCTAACCCTAAATCTAAGGCTAACCGTAACCCCTAACCCTAACCCTAACCCTAACCCTAACCCTACCCTAACCATAACCCTAACCCTTACCTTAACCCTAACCCTAACCTCAACCCTAACCCTAACCCTAACCCTAACCCTAAGGCAAATGCTAACACTAAACCTAACACTAATCCTAACCCTAACAGTAAACCTAACTCTAAACCTAACCCTAACCCTAACCCAAATCCCTAACCTTAACACTAACCCAAAACCTAACCCTACCCCTAACCCTAACTCTAACCCTAACCCTAACCATAACCTTAACCCTAACGTAAACCCTAAGCCTAACCCAACCCTAACACTAATCCTAACCCTAATTCTAACTCTAACCCTAACGCAAACCCTAACCCTAACCCTAACCCTAACCTAACCAAAACCGTAACCCTAAACCTAAACCTAACCCTAACCCTAAACCTAACCCTAACACTAACACTAACCCTTACCCTAACGCTAACACTAACCCTAACCCCTAACCCTAACCCTAAGCCTAACTCTACCCTAACCCAATCCCTAACCATAACACTAACCCTAACACTAACCCTAACACTAACTCTAACCCTAACGCAAACCCTAACCCTAACCCTAACCCTAACCGTAACCCTAACCCTAACCCTAACCCTAACCCTAACCCTTACCCTAACCCAAACCCTAACCCTAACCCTAACCCTAACTCTAACACTTACCTTAACTCCTAACCCAAACCCTAACCCTACCCTAAACCTAACCCTAACCCTAACCCTAACGCAACCCAAACCCTAAGCCTAAGCCTAAACCTAACACTAACACTAAACCCTAACCCTAACCATAACACTTACCCTAACCGTAATCCAAACCCTAACCCTAACCCTAACCCAAACCCTAAAGCTAAACCTAACCCTAACATTAACCCTAATCCTAAACCCTAACCCTAACCCTAATCCTACCGTAACTCTAACCCTAACCCTAACCCTTACCCTAACCCTAATCCAAACCCTAAACCTAACCCTAACGCTTACCCTAACCCTAACACTAGCCCTAACCCTAACCCTAACCCTAACACTAAGCGTAACTCTAACCCTAATTGTAACCCTAACCCAAACCGTAACCCTAACCCTAACCCTAACCCTAACCCTAACCCTACCCTAATCCTAACCCTAACGCTTACCCTAACCCTAACACTAGCCCTAACCCTAACCCTAACCCTAACACTAAGCGTAACTCTAACCCTAATTGTAACCCTAACCCTAACCGTAACCCTAACCCTAACCCCTAATCCTAACCCTAATCCTAACCCTAACCCTAACCCTAACACTAACCCTAACACTAACTCTAACCCTAACGCAAACCCTAAACCTAACCCTAACCCTAACAGTAACCCTGACCCTAACCCTAACCCTTACCCTAACTCTAACCCAAACCCTAACCCTAACCCTAACCCTAACCCAAACCTTAACCCTAACCCTAACCCTAAACCTAACCCTAACCCTTACCCTAACCCTAACCCTAAACATAACCCTAAACCTAAACCCTAACCGTAACCCTAAGCCTACCGTAACCCTAACCCTAACCCTAACCCTTACCATAACCCTAACCCTAACCCTAACCCTAACCCTAACCCTAACCCTAACCCTAAACCCTAACCCGAACTCTAACCCTAACCCTAAATCTAAGGCTAACTGTAACCCCTAACCCTAACCCTAACCCTAACCCTACCCTAACCATAACCCTAACGCTTACCCTAACCCTAACCCTAACTTGAACCCTAACCCTAACCCTAACCCTAACCCTAACCCTAAGGCAAACCCTAACACTAAACCTAACACTAACCCTAACCCTAACAGTAAACCTAACTCTAAACCTAACTCTAACCCTAACCCAAATCCCTAACCTTAACACTAACCCAAAACCTAACCCTAACCCTATCCCAAACCCTAACCCTAACCATAACCCTAACCCTAACCCTAAAGTAAACGCTAAGCCTAACCCAACCCTAACACTAACCCTAACCCTAATTCTAACTCTAACCCTAACGCAAATCCTAACCCTAACCATAACCCTAAACCTAACCCTAACCTAACCCAAACCGTAACCCTAACCCTAACCCTAACCCTAACCCTTACCCTAACCCTAACACTAACCTTAACCCCTAACCCTAACCCTAAGCCTAACTCTACCCTAACCCAATCCCTAACCATAACCCTAACCCTAACACAAACCCTAACACTAACTCTAACCCTAACGCAAACCCTAACCCTAACCCTAACCCTAACCCTAACCATAACCCTAACCCTAACCCTAACCCTAACCCTTACCCTAACCCTAACGCAAACACTAACCCTAACCCTAACCCTAACCCTAACTCTAACACTTACCCTAACCCCTAACCCGAACCCTAACCCTAACCCTACCCTAAACCTAACCCTAACCCAAACCCTAACCCTAACCCTAACGCAACCCTAACCCTAACCCTAAGCCTAAACCTAACACTAACACTAAACCCTAACCCTAACACTTACCCTAACCGTAATCCAAACCCTAACCCTAATTCTAACCCAAACCCTAACCCTAACCCTAACATTAACCCTAACCCTAAACCCTAACCCTAACCCTAACCCTAACCCTACCGTAACTCTAACCCTAACCCTAACCCTTACCCTAACCCTAATCCAAACCCAAAACCTAACCCTAACCGTAACCCTAACCCAAACCGTAACCCTAAACCTAACCCTAACCCTAAGCCTAACCCTAACCCTACCCTAATCCTAACCCTAACGCTTACCCTAACCCTAACCCTAACCCTAACCCTAACCCTAACACTAACTCTAACCCTAACACAAACCCTAACCCTAACCCTAACCCTAACCCTAACCCTGACTAACCCTAACCCAAACCGTAACCCTAACCCTAACCCTAACCCTAAGCCTAACCCTAACCCTAACCCTAACCCTAACCCTAACTTAAACCCTAAGCCTAACCCAACCCTAACACTAACCCTAACCCTAATTCTAACTCTAACCCTAACGCAAACAATAACCCTAACCCTAACCCTAACCCTAACCTAACACAAACCGTAACCCTAACCCTAACCCTAACCCTAACCCTAACCCTTACCCTAACCCTAACACTAACCCTAACCCCTAACCCTAACCCTAAGCCTAACTCTACCCTAACCTAATCCCCAACCATAACCCTAAACCTAACACTAACCCTAACACTAACTCTAACCCTAACGCAAACTCTAACCCTAACCCTAACCCTAACCCTAAAACTAACCGTAACCCTAACACTAACCATAACCCTTACCCTAACCCTAACCCAAACCCTAACCCTAACCCTAACCCTAACCATAACCCTAACTCTAACACTTACCCTAACCCCTAACCCTACCCTAAACCTAACCCTAACCCAAACCCTAACCCTAACCCTAACGCAACCCTAACCCTAACCCTAAGCCTAAACCTAACACTAACACTAAACCCTAACCCTAACCCTAACACTTACCCTAACCGTAATCCAAACCCTAACCCTAACCCTAACCCAAACCCTAAAGCTAACCCTAACCCTATCATTAACCCTAACATTAAACCCTAACCCTAACCCTAACCCTACCGTAACTCTAACCCTAACCCTAACCCTTACCCTAACCCTAATCCAAACCCTAAACCTAACCCTAACCGTAACCCTAACCCAAACCGTAACCCTAACCCTAATCCTAACCCTAACACTAACCCTTACCCTAACGCTAACACTAACCCTAACCCCTAACCCTAACCCTAAGCCTAACTCTACCCTAACCCAATCCCCAAACATAACACTAACCCTAACACTAACCCTAACACTAACTCTAATACTAACGCAAACCCTAACCCTAACCCTAACCCTAACCCTAACCCTAACCCTAACCCTAACCCTAACCCTAACAGTAACCCTAACACTAACCCCTAATCCTAACCCTAATCCTAACCCTAACCCTATCCCTAACACTAACCCTAACCCCTAACCCTAACCCTAAGCCTAACTCAACCCTAACCAAAACCCTTACCATAACCCTAACCCTAACACTAACCCTAACACTAACTCTAACCCTAACGCAAACCCTAAACCTAACCCTAACCCTAAGCCTAACAGTAACCCTAACCCTAACCCTAACCCTTACCCTAACTCTAACCCAAACACTAACCCTAACCCTAACCCAAACCTTAACCCTAACCCTAACCCTAACCCTAACCCTAACCCTTATCCTAACCCTAACCCTAACCCTAACCCTAATCCTAACCCTAACCCTAACCCTAACCCTCACCAAAACCCTAAAACTAACCCTAACCCTAACCCTAAACATAACCCTAAACCTAAACCCTAACCGTAACCCTAACCCTACCGTAATCCTAACCCTAACCCTAACCCTTACCATAACCCTAACCCTAACCCTAAACCCTAACCCGAACTCTAACCCTAACCCTAAATCTAAGGCTAACCGTAACCCCTAACCCTAACCCTAACCCTAACCCTACCCTAACCATAACCATAACACTTACCCTAACCCCAACCCTAACCTGAACCCTAACCCTAACCCTAACCCTAACCCTAAGGCAAACCCTAACACTAAACCTAACACTAACCCTAACCCTAACAGTAAACCTAACTCTAAACCTAACTCTAACCCTAACCCAAATCCCTAACCTTACACTAACCCAAAACCTAAACCTAACCCTATCCCAAACCCTAACCCTAACCATAACCCTAACCCTAACCCTAACCCTAACGTAAACCCTAAGCCTAACCCAACCCTAACACTAACCCTAATCCTAATTCTAACTCTAACCCTAACGCAAATCCTAACCCTAACCCTAAACCTAAACCTAACCCTAACCTAACCCAAACCGTAACCCTAACCCTAACCCTAACCCTATCCCTTACCCTAACCCTAACACTAACCCTAACCCCTAACCCTACCCTAAGCCTAACTCTACCCTAACCCAATCCCTAACCATAACCCTAACCCTAACACTAACCCTAACACTAACTCTAACCCTAACGCAAACCCTAAACCTAACCCTAACCCTAACCCTAACCCTAACCCTACCCTAAACCTAACCCTAACCCAAACCCTAACCCTAACCCTAACGCAACCCTAACCCTAACCCTAAGCCTAAACCTAACACTAACACTAAACCCTAACCCTAACCCTAACACTTACCCTAACCGTAATCCAAACCCTAACCCTAACCCTAACCCAAACCCTAACCCTAACCCTAACATTAACCCTAACCCTAAACCCTAACCCTAACCCTAACCGGTAACTCTAACCCTAACCCTAACCCTTACCCTAACCCTAATCCAAACCCAAAACCTAACCCTAACCGTAACCCTAACCCAAACCGTAACCCTAACCCTAACCCTAATCCTAAGCCTAACCCTAACCCTAACCCTACCCTAATCCTAACCCTAACGCTTACCCTAACCCTAACCCTAACACTAACTCTAACCCTAACACAAACCCTAACCCTAACCCTAACCCTAACCCTAACCCTAACTAACCGTAACCCTAACCCTAACCGTAACCCTAACCCTAACCCTAAACCTAACCCTAACCCTAACCCTAACCTGACCCTAACCCTAACTCTAACCCTAACCCTAACCCTAACCCTAAACTGAACCCTAACCCTAACCCTAACGCAAACCCTAACCCAAACCCTAACCCTAACACTAACCCTAACCCTAACACTAATCTTAAACCTCACCCTAACCCTAACCCTAACTCTAACCCTAACTCTAACCCTTACCCTAACCCTTACCAAAACCCTATAGCTAACCCTAACCCTAACCCAAATCCTAACCCTAACCCTAACCCTAAATCTAAGGCTAACCGTAACCCCTAACCCTAACCCTAACCCTACCCTAACCATAAACCTAACCCTTACCCTAACCCTAACCCTAACCTGAACCCTAACCCTAACCCTAACCCTAAGGCAAACCCTAACACTAAACCTAACACTAACCCTAACCCTAACAGTAAACCTAAATCTAAACCTAACCCTAACCCTAACCCAAATCCCTAACCTTAACACTAACCCAAAACCTAACCCTAACCCTAACCCTAACCCTAACCATAACCTTAACCCTAACCCTAACGTAAACCCTAAGCCTAACCCAACCCTAACACTAAGCCTAACCCTAATTCTAACTCTAACCCTAACGCAAACCATAACCCTAACCCTAACCCTAACCCTAACCCTAACCCAAACCGTAAACCTAACCCTAACCCTAACCCTAACCCTAACCCTAACCCTAACCCTAACCCTTACCCTAACCCTAACACTAACCCTAACCCCTAACCCTAACCCTAAGCCTAACTCTACCCTAACCCAATCCCTAACCATAACCCTAAACCTAACACTAACCCTAACACTAACTCTAACCCTAACGCAAACCCTAACCCTAACCCTAACCCTAACCCTAAACCTAACCGTAACCCTAACCCTAACCCTAACCCTTACCCTAACCCTAACCCAAACCCTAACCCAAACCCTAACCCTAACGATAACCCTAACTCTAACACTTACCCTAACCCCTAACCCTAACCCTACCCAAAACCTAACCCTAAACCAAACCCTAACCCTAACCCTAACGCAACCCTAACCCTAACCCTAAGCCTAAACCTAACACTAACACTAAACCCTAACCCTAACCCTAACACTTACCCTAACCGTAATCCAAACCCTAACCCTAACCCTAACCCAAACCCTAAAGCTAACCCTAACCCTAACATTAACCCTAACCCTAAACCCTAACCCTAACCCTAACCCTACCGTAACTCTAACCCTAACCCTAACCCTTACCCTAACCCTAATCCAAACCCTAAACCTAACCCTAACCGTAACCCTAACCCGAACCGTAACCCTAACCCTAACCCTAAGCCTAACCCTAACCCTAACCCTACCCTAATCCTAACCCTAACGCTTACCCTAACCCTAACACTAACCCTAACCCTAACCCTAATCCTAATACTAAGCGTAACTCTAACCCTAACTGTAACCCTAACCCTAACCGTAACCCTAACCCTAACCCCTAATCCTAACCCTAATCCTAACCCTAACCCTAACACTAACACTAACCCCTAACCCTAACCCTAAGCCTAACTCTACCCTAACACAAACCCTTCCCATAACCCTAACCCTAAAACTAACTTTAACACTAACTCTAACCCTAACGCAAACCCTAAACCTAACCCTAACCCTAACCCTAACCGTAACCCTAACCCTAACCCTAACCCTTACCCTAATCCTAACCCAAACCCTAACCCTAACCCTAACCCTAACACAAATCTTAACCCTA
Source organism: Microtus californicus (assembly GCA_028537955.1). Taxonomy (NCBI): domain Eukaryota; kingdom Metazoa; phylum Chordata; class Mammalia; order Rodentia; family Cricetidae; genus Microtus; species Microtus californicus. The sequence goes on along the minus strand of JAQJZF010000034.1, from coordinate 1,634,495 downwards.
ACCCTAACCTTAACCCTAACCCTTACCCTAACCCTAACCCTTACCATAACCCTAACCCTAACCCTAACCCTAACACTAAACCCTAACCCTAACCCTAACCCTAACCCTAACCCTAACCTAACACTAACACTAAACCCTAACCCTAACCCTAACACTTACCCTAACCGTAATCCAAACCCTAACCCTAACCCTAACCCAAACCCTAACCCTAACCCTAACATTAACCCTAACCCTAAACCCTAACCCTAAACCTAACCCTACCGTAACTCTAACCCTAACCCTAACCCTTACCCTAACCCTAACCCAAACCCAAAACCTAACCCTAACCGTAACCCTAACCCAAACCGTAACCCTAACCCTAACCCTAAACCTAAGCCTAACCCTAACCCTACCCTAATCCTAACCCTAACGCTTACCCTAACCCTAACCCTAACCCTAACCCTAACACTAACTCTAACCCTAACACAAACCCTAACCCTAACCCTAACCCTAACCCTAATCCTAACCCTAACTAACCATAACCCTAACCCTTACCCTAACCCTAACCCTAACACTAACCTGACCCTAACCCTAACCCTAACCCTAACCCTAACAATAAACTGAACCCTAACCCTAACCCTAACCCTAACGCAAACCCTAACCCAAACCCTAACCCTAACACTAACCCTAACCCTAACACTAACCTTAAACCTCACCCTAACCCTAACCCTAACTCTAAACCTAACTCTAACCCTTACCCTAACCCTAACCAAAACCCTATAGCTAATCCTAATCCTAACCCAAATCCTAACCCTAACCCTAACCCTAAATCTAAGGCTAACCGTAACCCCTAACCCTAACCCTAACCCTAACCCTACCCTAACCATAACCCTAACCCTTACCCTAACCCTAACCCTAAACTGAACCCTAACCCTAACCCTAACCCTAACCCTAACCCTAACCCTAAGGCAAACCCTAACACTAAACCTAACACTAACCCTAACCCTAACAGTAAACCTAAATCTAAACCTAACCCTAACCCTTACCCAAATCCCTAACCTTAACACTAACCCAAAACCTAACCCTAACCCTAACCCTAACCCTAACCATAACCTTAACCCTAACCCTAACGTAAACCCTAAACCTAACCCAACCCTAACACTAACCCTAACCCTAATTCTAACTCTAACCCTAACGCAAACCATAACCCTAACCCTAACCCTAACCCTAACCTAACACAAACCGTAACCCTAACCCTAACCCTAACCATAACCCTTACCCTAACACTAACCCTAACCCCTAACCCTAACCCTAAGCCTAACTCTACCCTAACCCAATCCCTAACCATAACCCTAAACCTAACACTAACCCTAACACTAACTCTAACCCTAACGCAAATCCTAACCCTAACCCTAACCCTAACCCTAACCCTAAACCTAACCGTAACCCTAACCCTAACCCTAACCCTTACCCTAACCCTAACCCAAACCCTAACCCAAACCCTAACCCTAACGATAACCCTAACTCTAACACTTACCCTAACCCCTAACCCTAACCCTACCCAAAACCTAACCCTAAACCAAACCCTAACCCTAACCCTAACGCAACCCTAACCCTAACCCTAAGCCTAAACCTAACACTAACACTAAACCCTAACCCTAACCGTAACACTTACCCTAACCGTAATCCAAACCCTAACCCTAACCCTAACCCAAACCCTAAAGCTAACCCTAACCCTAACATTAACCCTAACCCTAAACCCTAACCCTAACCCTAACCCTACCGTAACTCTAACCCTAACCCTAACCCTTACCCTAACCCTAATCCAAACCCTAAACCTAACCCTAACCGTAACCCTAACCCGAACCGTAACCCTAACCCTAACCCTAAGCCTAACCCTAACCCTAACCCTACCCTAATCCTAACCCTAACGCTTACCCTAACCCTAACACTAACCCTAACCCTAACCCTAATCCTAATACTAAGCGTAACTCTAACCCTAACTGTAACCCTAACCCTAACCGTAACCCTAACCCTAACCCCTAATCCTAACCCTAATCCTAACCCTAACCCTAACACTAACACTAACCCCTAACCCTAACCCTAAGCCTAACTCTACCCTAACACAAACCCTTCCCATAACCCTAACCCTAAAACTAACTTTAACACTAACTCTAACCCTAACGCAAACCCTAAACCTAACCCTAACCCTAACCCTAACCGTAACCCTAACCCTAACCCTAACCCTTACCCTAATCCTAACCCAAACCCTAACCCTAACCCTAACCCTAACACAAATCTTAACCCTAACCCTAACCTTAACCCTAACCCTTACCCTAACCCTAACCCTTACCATAACCCTAACCCTAACCCTAACCCTAACACTAAACCCTAACCCTAACCCTAACCCTAACCCTAACCCTAACCTAACACTAACACTAAACCCTAACCCTAACCCTAACACTTACCCTAACCGTAATCCAAACCCTAACCCTAACCCTAACCCAAACCCTAACCCTAACCCTAACATTAACCCTAACCCTAAACCCTAACCCTAACCCTAACCCTACCGTAACTCTAACCCTAACCCTAACCCTTACCCTAACCCTAATCCAAACCCAAAACCTAACCCTAACCGTAACCCTAACCCAAACCGTAACCCTAACCCTAACCCTAAACCTAAGCCTAACCCTAACCCTACCCTAATCCTAACCCTAACGCTTACCCTAACCCTAACCCTAACCCTAACCCTAACACTAACTCTAACCCTAACACAAACCCTAACCCTAACCCTAACCCTAACCCTAATCCTAACCCTAACTAACCATAACCCTAACCCTTACCCTAACCCTAACCCTAACACTAACCTGACCCTAACCCTAACCCTAACCCTAACCCTAACAATAAACTGAACCCTAACCCTAACCCTAACCCTAACGCAAACCCTAACCCAAACCCTAACCCTAACACTAACCCTAACCCTAACACTAACCTTAAACCTCACCCTAACCCTAACCCTAACTCTAAACCTAACTCTAACCCTTACCCTAACCCTAACCAAAACCCTATAGCTAATCCTAATCCTAACCCAAATCCTAACCCTAACCCTAACCCTAAATCTAAGGCTAACCGTAACCCCTAACCCTAACCCTAACCCTAACCCTACCCTAACCATAACCCTAACCCTTACCCTAACCCTAACCCTAAACTGAACCCTAACCCTAACCCTAACCCTAACCCTAACCCTAAGGCAAACCCTAACACTAAACCTAACACTAACCCTAACCCTAACAGTAAACCTAAATCTAAACCTAACCCTAACCCTTACCCAAATCCCTAACCTTAACACTAACCCAAAACCTAACCCTAACCCTAACCCTAACCCTAACCATAACCTTAACCCTAACCCTAACGTAAACCCTAAACCTAACCCAACCCTAACACTAACCCTAACCCTAATTCTAACTCTAACCCTAACGCAAACCATAACCCTAACCCTAACCCTAACCCTAACCTAACACAAACCGTAACCCTAACCCTAACCCTAACCATAACCCTTACCCTAACACTAACCCTAACCCCTAACCCTAACCCTAAGCCTAACTCTACCCTAACCCAATCCCCAACCATAACCCTAAACCTAACTCTAACCCTAACACTAACTCTAACCCTAACGCAAACTCTAACCCTAACCCTAACCCTAACCTTAAAACTAACCGTAACCCTAACCCTAACCGTAACCCTTACCCTAACCCTAACCCAAACCCTAACCCTAACCCTAACCCTAACCCTAACCATAACCCTAACTCTAACACTTACCCTAACCCCTAACCCTAACCCTACCCTAAACCTAACCCTAACCCAAACCCTAACCCTAACCCTAACGCAACCCTAACCCTAACCCTAAGCCTAAACCTAACACTAACACTAAACCCTAACCCTAACCCTAACACTTACCCTAACCGTAATCCAAACCCTAACCCTACCCAAACCCTAAAGCTAACCCTAACCCTAACATTAACCCTAACATTAAACCCTAACCCTAACCCTAACCCTACCGTAACTCTAACCCTAACCCTAACCCTTACCCTAACCCTAATCCAAACCCTAAACCTAACACTAACTGTAACCCTAACCCAAACCGTAACCCTAACCCTAACCCTAACCCTAACACTAACCCTTACCCTAACGCTAACACTAACCCTAACCCCTAACCCTAACCGTAAGCCTAACTCTACCCTAACCCAATCCCCAACCATAACACTAACCCTAACACTAACCCTAACACTAACTCTAACCCTAACGCAAACCCTAACCCTAACCCTAACCCTAACCCTAACCCTTACCCTAACCCTAACCCTAAGCCTACCCTAATCCTAACCCTAATGCTTACCCTAACCCTAACACTAGCCCTAACCCTAACCGTAACCCTAACACTAAGCGTAACTCTAACCCTAATTGTAACCCTAACCCTAACCGTAACCCTAACGCTAACCCCTAACCCTAACCCTAACCC
>JAQJZF010000034.1:1620000-1625000 GCA_028537955.1 Microtus californicus | reverse complement strand
TCTAAACCTAACCCTAACCCTAACCCAAATCCCTAACCTTAACACTAACCCAAAACCTAACCCTAACCCTAACCCTAACCCTAACCCTAACCCTAACCCTACCCTAACCCAAACCCTAACCCAAACCCTAAACCTAAACCTAACCCTAATCCTAACCCTAACCCTAACGCAAACCCTAACCCTAACACTAAACCCTAAACCTAACCCTAACCCGAACCCAAACCCTTACCCTAACCCTAACCCAAACCCAAACCCTAACCCTAACACTAACCCTAACCCTAACCGTAACCCTAACCCTAACCCTAACCCTAAACCTAACTAACCATAACCCTAACCCTAACCCTAACCCTAAACTGAACCCTAACCCTAACCCTAACCCTAACGCAAACCCTAACCCAAACCCTAACCCTAACACTAACCCTAACCCTAACACTAACCTTAAACCTCACCCTAACCCTAACCCTAACTCTAACCCTAACTCTAACCCTTACCCTAACCCTAACCAAAACCCTATAGCTAACCCTAACCCTAAACCAAATCCTAACCCTAACCCTAACCCTAAATCTAAGGCTAACTGTAACCCCTAACCCTAACCCTAACCCTAACCCTACCCTAACCATAACCCTAACCCTTACCCTAACCCTAACCCTAACCTGAACCCTAACCCTAACCCTAACCCTAACCCTAAGGCAAACCCTAACACTAAACCTAACACTAACCCTAACCCTAATAGTAAACCTAAATCTAAACCTAACCCTAACCCTAACCCAAATCCCTAACCTTAACACTAACCCAAAACCTAACCCTAACCCTAACCCTAACCCTAACCCTAACCATAACCTTAACCCTAACCCTAACGTAAACCCTAAGCCTAACCCAACCCTAACACTAACCCTAACCCTAATTCTAACTCTAACCCTAACGCAAACCATAACCCTAACCCTAACCCTAACCCTAACCCTAACCTAACCCAAACCGTAAACCTAACCCTAACCCTAACCCTATCCCTAACCCTAACCCTAACCCCTAACCCTAACCCTAAGCCTAACTCTACCCTAACCCAATCCCTAACCATAACCCTAAACCTAACACTAACCCTAACACTAACTCTAACCCTAACGCAAACCCTAACCCTAACCCTAACCATAACCCTAACCCTAACCCTAAACCCTAACCCTAACCCTAACCCTAACCCTAAACCAAACCCTAAACCTAACCCTAACCCTAACCCTAACCCTAAACCGAACTCTAACCCTATCCCTAACACCTAACCCTAACCCTAACCCTAACCCTATCCTAACCGTAACCCTAACCCTAACCTTTACCCTAACCCTAACCCAAACCATAACCCTAACCCTAACCCTAACCCTAACCCTAACCCAAACCCTAACCCCTAATGCTAACGCTAACCCTAACCCTAACCTAACCATAATTCTAACCTTAACCATAACCCTAACCCTAATCTGAACCCTAACCCTAACCCTAACCCTAACCCTCACGCAAACCCTAACCGTGAACATAACCCTAACCCTAACCTGAACACTAACCCTAACCCTAACACTAACCCTAATCCTAACCCTAACCCTAACCACTGTTCTAAATTCTAACAATACTTTGATACATCCCAAACAATGGATCTTCTTTTCACCGAAACACGTCTCTGTTTCTAACAAAAACGTTTCATGAAATTCATACACTTTCAAAAGAACGAAACTATCTTTCAAAGTAAACTTCTAAGGGGAAGAGGAACACTATTCTCAATCTAACAATACTTTGATACATCCCAAACAACGAATCTTCTTTTCAAAGAATCACGTTGTGTTTCTTACAGAAGCATTTCATGAAATTCATACACTTTCAAAAGAACGAGATTATCTTTCAAAGTAAAGCTTCTAAGGGGAAGAGGAACACTGTTCTCAATTCTACCAATAGTGTGAAACATCCCACACAATAAATCTTCTTTTCAAACAATCACGTCTACGTTTCTTACAAAAGCATTTCATGAAATTCATACACTTTCAGATGATTGTGAATATCTCTCAAATTAAAGCTTCTAAACAGAAGAGGAACACTGTTTTCAATTCTAACAATACTTTGATACATCCCAAACAACGAATCTTCTTTTCAAAGAAACACGTCTGTGTTTCTTACAAAAGCATTTCATGAAATTCATACACTTTCAAAAGAACGAGATTATCTTTCAAAGTATACCTTCTCATGGGAAGAGTAACACTGTTCTAAATTCTTTTTTTTAATCCTATGCCTTTCCCTAACCCTAACCCTAAACCCTAACCCTAACCCTAACCCTAACTGTAACCCTAACCCTAACCCTAACCATAAACCTAACCCTAACCCTAACGCTAACCCTAACCCCTAAGCCTAACCATAACCCTAACCCTACTCTAACCCAAACCCTAAACCTAACCCTAACCCTAACACTAATCCTAACCCTAAACCTAACCCTAACCCTAACCCCTAACCCTAACCCTAACGCAAAACCTAACCCTAACCCTAATCCTAACCCTAAACCTTACCCTAACCCTAACCCAAACCCAAATCTAACCCTAACCCTAACCCTAACCCTAACCCTAACCCTAACCCTAACCCTAACCCTAAACCATAACCATAACCCTAACCCTAACCCTACCCTAACCCTAACCCTAACCCATACCCTAACCCTAACCCTAACGCTAAACCTAACCCCTAACGCTAACCCTAACCCTAAACCTAACCTAACCCTAACCCTAAACTGAACCCTAACCCTAACCCTAACCCTAACGCAAACCCTAACCCTAACACTAACCCTAACCCTAACACTAACCCTAAACCTCACCCTAACCCTAACCCTAACCCTAAACCTAACCCTAACCCTAACCCCTAACCATAACCCTAACCCTACCCTAACCCTAACCCTAACGTAAACCCTTACCCTAACCCTAACCCTAACACTAATCCTAACCCTAATTCTAACACTAACCCTAACCCCTAACCCTAACCCTAACGCAAAACCTAACCCTAACCCTAATCCTAACCCTAAACCTTACCCTAACCCTAACCCAAACCCAAATCTAATCCTAACCCTAACCCAAACCCTAACCCTAACCCTAACCCTAACCCTAAACCTAAACCATAACCATAACCCTAACCCTAACCCTACCCTAACCCTAAGCCTAACCCATACCCTAACCCTAACCCTAACGCTAACACTAACCCCTAACGCTAACCCTAACCCTAAACCTAACCTAACCCTAACCCTAACCCTAAAATGAACCCTAACCCTAACCCTAACCCTAACGCAAACCCTAACACAAACCCTAACCCTAACACTAAACCTAACCCTAACACTAACCCTAAACCTCACCCTAACACTAACCCTAACCCTAAACCTAACCCTAACTCTAAACCCTAACCATAACCCTAACCCTACCCTAACCCTAACGTAAACCCTAACCCTAACCCTAACCCTAACACTAACCCTAACCCTAATTCTAATTCTAACCCTAACGCAAACCCTAACCCTAACCCTAACCCTAACCCTAACCCTAACCCTAACCCTTACCCTAAACATAAACCAAACCCAAACCCTAACCATAACCGTAAACCTAACCCAAACGGTAACCCTAACCCTAACCCTAACCCTAACACTTACCCTTACCCTAACCCAAACCCAAACCCTACCCCTAAACCTAACCCTAACCCTAACCCAAACATTAACCCTAACCCTTACCCTAACCCTAACTCTAACACTTACCCTAATCCCTAACCCTAACCCTAACCCTAACCCTACCCTAACCCTAACCCAAACCCTATCCCAACCCTAACGCAAACCCTAACCCTAACCCTAACCCTAACACTAAACCCTAACCCTAACCCTAACCCTAACCCTAACCCTAACCCTTACCCTAACCGTAATCTAAACCCTAACCCTAACCCTAACCCAAACCCTAAACATAACCCTAACCCTAACCCTAAAATTAACCCTAACCCTAAACCCTAACCCTAACCCTACCGTAAACCTAACCCTAACCCTAACCCTTACCCTAACCCTATTCCAAACCCTAAACCAACCCTAACCGTAACCCTAACCCAAACCGTAACCCTAACCCTAAACCTAACCCTAACCCTAAGCCTAACCCTAACCCTACCCTAATCCTAACCCTAACCCTTACCCTAACCCTAACACTAACCCTAACCCTAAACCTAACACTAAGCATATACCTAACCCTAACTGTAACCCTAACACTAACCGTAACCCTAACCCTAACCGCTAATCCTAACCATAATCCTAACCCAACCCTAACCCTAACACTAACCCTAACCCTTAAACCTAACCCTAAGCCTAACCCTACCCTAAACCAAACCCTAACCATAACTCTAACGCTAACCCTAACCCCTAACGCTAACCCTAACCCTAAACCTAACCTAACCCTAACCCTAACCCTAAACTGAACCCTAACCCGAACCCTAACCCTAACCGTAACCCTAACCCTAACCCTAACCCTTACCCTAAACATAATCCAAACCCTAACCCTAACCCTAACACAAACCTTAAGCTAACCCTAACCCTAACCCTAACACTAATCCTTAACCTAACCCTAACCCAAACCCTAACCCTAACCCTAACCCTAACCCTAACCCTAAACCTAACCCTAACCCTAACCCTAACCCTAACCCTTACCCTAACCGTAATTCATACCCTAACCCTAACCTTAACCCAAACCCTAAACCTAACCCTAACCCTAACCCTAACACTAACCCTACCCTAAACCAAACCCTAACCCTAACCCTTACCCTAACCCTAACCCAATCCCTAACCATAACCCTTACCCTAACCCAAACACTAACCTTAACCCTAACCCTAACCCTAACCCTAAAGCTAACACTAACCCTATCCCCTAACCCTAACCTTAAACCTACCCTAACCCAAACCCTAACCCTAACCCAAACCCTAAACCAAACCCTAACCCTAACCCTAACTCTAACGCACACCCTAACCCTAA
>JAQJZF010000034.1:1610000-1612500 GCA_028537955.1 Microtus californicus | reverse complement strand
CTAACTCTATCCCTAACCCTAACCCTTACCCTAACCCAAACCCAAACCCTATAGCTAACCCTAACCCTAACCCTAACCCAAATACTAACCCTAACCCTAACCCTAAATCTAAGGCTAACCATAACCCATAACCCTTACCCTAACACTAACCCTACCCTAATCATAACCTTAACCCTAACCGTAACCCTAAGCTGAACCCTAACCCTAACCCTAACCCTAAGGCAAACCCTAACACTAAACCTAACAGTAACCCTAATCCTAACAGTAAACCTAACTCTAACCCTAACCCTAACCCTAACCCATATCCCTAACCTTAACACTAACCCAAAACCTAACCCTAACCCTAACCATAACCCTAACCCTAACCCTAACGTAAACCCTAACCCTAACCCTAACCCTAACACTTACCCTAACCCCAAACACTAATCCTAACCCTAACCCTAACCCTAACCCTAACCCTAACGCAACCCTAACCATAACCCTAAGCCTAAACATAACACTAAACCCTAAACCTAACCCTAACACTTACCATAACCGTAATCCAAACCCTAACCCTAACCCTAACCCAAACCTTAACCCTAACCCTAACCCTAACCCTAACTCTAACACCGTAACCCCTAACCCAAACCTTAACCCTAACCCAATCCCTAAACCTAACCCTAACCCTAACCCTAACCCTTACGCAAACCCTAACCCTAACCCTAAGACTAAACCCTAAACCTAACCATAACCCTAACCCAAACCTTACCCTAAACGTAATCCAAACCCTAACCCTAACCCTAACCCTAACCCAAACCCTAAACCTAACCCTAACCCTGACCCTAACCCTAACCCTAAACCCTAACCCTAACCCTAACCCTACCGTAAACCTAACCCTATCCCTAACCCTTACCATAACCCTAACCCAAACCCTAACACTAACCCTAACCGTAACCCTAACCCAAATCCTAACCCTAACCCTAACCCTAACCCTAAACCTAACCTAAACCTTAAACCTAACCCTAACCCTAACACTAATTCTAACACTTACCCTAACCCCTAACCCTAACCCTAACCCTAACCCTACCCTAACCCGAACCCTAACCCTAACCCAAACCCTAAACCTAAACCTAACCCTAACGCAAACCGTAAACCTAACCCTAAACCTAAACCTAACCCTAACACTAAACCCTAACCCTAACCCTAACCCTAACCTTTACTCTAACCGTAATCCAAACGCTAACCCAAACCCTAAACCTAACCCTAACCCTAACCATAACATTAACCCTAACCCTAAACCCTAACCCTAACCCTACCTTAACCTTAAACCTAACCTTAACCCTTTCCCTAACCCCAATCCAAACCCTAAACCTAACCCTAACCGTAACCCTAACCCAAACCGTAAGCCTAACCCTAACCCTAACCCTAAGCCTTAGCCTAACCCTAACCCTACCCTAATCCTAACCCTAACCCTTACCCTAACCCTAACACTAACCATAACCCTAACCCTAACCCTAACACTAAGCGAAACCCTAACCCTAACTGTACCCCTAACACTAACCTTAACCCTAACCCTAACCCTAACCGTAACCCTAACCCTAACACTAACCCTAACCCCTAACCCTAAACCCAAGCCTAACCCTACCCTAACCCTAACCCTAACAATAACCCTAACCCTAACACTAACCCTAACCCTAACTCTAACCCTAACGCAAACCATAACCCTAACCCTAACCCTAACCCTAACCGTAACCCTAATACTAACCCTAACCCTTACCCTAGCCCTAACCCAAACACTAATCCTAACCCTAACCCTAACCCTAACCCTAACACAAACCTTAACCCTAACCCTAACACTACCCTTACCCTAACCCTAAACCTTACCCTAACCCTAACACAAACCCTAACCCTAACCCTAACCCTAAACCTAACCCTAACCCACACCTTAACCCTAACCCTATCCCTAACCCTAACCCTAACTCTAACACTAACCCTAACCCCTAACCCTAACCCTAACCCTAACCCTAACCCTAACCTAACCCTAACCCTAACCCAAACCCTAACCCTAACCCTAACCCTAACCCTAACCCTAACCCAAACACTAAACCTAACCCTAAACCTAACGCTAACCCTAACACTAACACTAACACTAAACCCTAAACCTAACTCTCAACCTAACCCTAACACTTACCCTAACCGTAATCCAAACCCTAACCCTAATCCTAACCGTAACCCTAACTCAAACCCTAAACCTAACCCTTACACTAACCCTAACCATAACACTAACCCTAAACCCTAACCGTAACCCTAACCCTACCGTAACCCTAATCCTAACCCTAACCCTTACCATAACCCTAACCCTAACCCTAAACCCTAACCTTAACCCTTACCCTAACCCTAACCCTAACTCTAAAAGGAAGAGGAACACTGTTCTAAATTCTTTTTTTTAACCCTAACCCTAACCATAACCCTAACCCTACCCTAAACCTAACCCTAACCCTAACCCTTACCCTAACCCTAA
>JAQJZF010000034.1:1585000-1595000 GCA_028537955.1 Microtus californicus | reverse complement strand
AAACCCTAACCCAAACCCTAACCCTAACCCTAATCCTAACGCTAACCCTAACCCCTAACGCTAACCCTAACCTAAACCCTAACCTAACCCTAACCCTAACCCTAACCTGAACCCTAACCCTAACCCTAACCCTCACGCAAACCCTAACCAAACCCTAACCCTAACACTAACCATAACCCCAACACTAACCCTAACCCTAACCCTAACCCTAAACCTAACCCTAATCCTAACCCTAACTCCTAACCCTGACCCTAACTCTACCCTATTCCTAACCCTAACCCTTACCATAACCCTTACCCTAACCCTAACACAAACCCTAACCCTAACCCTAACCCTAATCCTATCCCTAAACCAAACCCTAACCCTAACCCTAACCCTAACACTAACGCTAACCTTAACCCCTAACCCTAACCCTAACCCTACCCTAACCATAACCCTAACCCTAACCCTTACCCTAACCATAACCCTAACTCTAACCCTAACGCAAACCCTAACCCTAACCCTAACTGTAACCCTAACCCTAACCCTAACTCTAACCCAAAATCTAACCCAAACCCTAACCCTAACACTAACCCTAACGCTAAGCCTAACCCTAACCCTAACCCTAACCTGAACCCTAACCCTAACCCTAACCTTAAGCCTCACGCAAACCCTAACCAAACCCTAACCCTAACACTAACTCTAACCCTAACACTAACCCTAAACCTAACCCTAACCCTAAACCTAACCCTAATCCTAACCCTAACCCCTAACCCTGACCCTAACTCTACCCTATTCCTTACCCTAACCCTTACCATTACCCTTACCCTAACCCTAACCCAAACCCTTACCCTAACCCTAACCTGAACCCTAACAATAACCCTAACGCAAACCCTAACCCTAACCCTAACACTAACCCTAACACTAACCCTAACCCTAACAGTAACCCTAAACCTAAACCTAACCCTAACCCTAACCCTAACCCTAACCCTAAAACCTAACCCTAATCCTAACCCTAACCATAACCTAACCCTAACACTAATCCTAACCCTAACACTAACCACTGTTCTAAATTCTAACAATACTTTGATAAATCCCAAACAACGCATCTTCTTTTCACCGAAACACATCTCTGTTTCTAACAAAAGCATTTCATGAAATTCGTACACTTTCAAAAGAACGAGACTATCTTTCAAAGTAAAGCTTCTAAGGGGAAGAGGAACAATATTCTCAATTCTAACAATACTTTGATATATCCCAAACAACGAATCTTCTTTTCACAGAAACACGTCTGTGTTTCTCACAAAAGCATTTCATGAAATTCATACACTTTCATAAGACGAGATTATCTTTCAAAGTAAAGCTTCCAAGCGGAAGAGGAACACTGTTCTCAATTCTAACAATACTGTGAAACATCCCACACAACGAATCTTCTTTTCAATCACGTCTACGTTTCTTACAAAAGCATTTCATGAAATTCATACACTTTCAGATGAATGTGAATATCTCTCAAAGTAAAGCTTCTAAACAGAAGAGGAACACTGATCTCAATTCTAACAATACTTTGATACATCCCAAACAACGAATCTTCTATAAAAAGAAACACGTCTGAGTTTCTTACAAAAGCATTTCATGAAATTCATACACTTTCAAAAGAACGAGATTATCTTTCAAAGTAAAGTTTCTTAGGGGAAGAGTAAAACTCTTCAAAATTCTTTTTTTTAATCCTAACCCTAACCCTAACCATAAACCCTGACCCTAACCCTAACCGTACCTGTAAAACTAACCCTAAACCTTACCCTAACCCTAACCCAAACCCTAACGCTAACCCTAACCCTAACCCTAACCCTAACCCCTAACACTAACCCTAACCCTACCCTAACTCTAACCCTAACACTTATGCTAACCCTAACCCAAACCCTAACCCTAACCCTAAACGTAACCCAAACCCTAATCCTAACCCTAACCCTAAACCTAATCCTAACCCTAACCCTAACCATAACCCTAACCCTAACCCTAATCCCTAACCCTAACCCTAACCCTAACCCTAACCGTACCCGTAACCCTAAACCTAACCCTAACCATAACCATAACCCTTACCCTAACTCTAACCCAAACCCTAACCGTAACCCTAACCGTAACCCAAACCCTAAACCTAACCCTAACCCTAACCCTAACCCTAACCCTAACCCAAACCCTAACCGTAACCCTAACCCTAACCCAAACCCTAAACCTAACCCTAACCCTAACCCTAATCCTAACCCTAACCCCTAATCCTACCCCTAACCCAACCCTAACCGTAACCCCAACCTTAACCATTACCCTAACCCTAACCCAAACCCTAACCCTAACACTAACCCTAACCCAAACCCTAACCCAAACCCTAACCCTAACCCTAACCCTAACGCTAACCCTAACCCCTAAAGCTAACCCTAACCTAAACCCTAAACCTAACCCTAATCCTAACCCTAACTCCTAACCCTGACCCTAACTCTACCCTATTCCTAACCCTAACCCTTTCCATAACCCTTACCCTAACCCTAACACAAACCATAACCCTAACCCTAACCCTAATCCTAACCCTAAACCAAACCCTAACGCTAACCCTAACCCTAACACTAACGCTAACCCTAACCCTAAAACCTAACCCTAACCCTAACCATAACTCTAACCCTAACACTAATCCTAACCCTAACCCCTAACCCTGACCCTATCTCTACCCTATTCCTAACCCTAACCCTTTCCCTAATCCTTACCCTAACCCTAACACTAACCCTAACCCCTTACCCTAAACCTAAGCCTAACTCTACCCTAACCCAATCCCTAACAATAACCCTAACCCTAACACTAACCCTAACACTAACTCTAACCCTAACGCAAACCCTAACCCTAACCCTAACCCTAACCCTAACCCTTACCCTAACCCTAACGCAAACACTAACCCTAACCCTAACCCTAACCCTAACCCTATCCCTAACTCTAACACTTACCCTAATCCCTAACCCTAACCCAAACCCTAACCCTACCCTAAACCTAACCCTAACCCAAACCCTAACCCTAACCCTAACGCAACCCTAACCCTAACCCTAAGCCTAAACCTAACACTAACACTAAACCCTAACCCTAACCCTAACCCAAACCCTAACCCTAACCCTAACATTAACCCTAACCCTGAACCCTAACCCGAACCCTAACCCTACCGTAACTCTAACCCTAACCCTAACCCTTACCCTAACCCTAATCCAAACCCAAAACCTAACCCTAACCGTAACCCTAACCCAAACCGTAACCCTAACCCTAACTCTAAGCCTAACCCTAACCCCTAACCCTAACCCTAACCCTAACCCTAACCCTAAACCTAACCCTAACCCTAACCCTAACCCTAACCCTAACCCTAACCCTAACCCCTAACCCCTAACCCTAACCCTAACCCTAACCCTAACCCTAACCCTAACCCTAACCCTAACCCTAACCCTAACCCTAACCCTAATCCCTAACCCTAACCCTAACCCTAACCCTAACCCTAACCCTAACCCTAACCCTAACCCTAACCCTAACCCTAACCCTAACCCTAACCCTAACCCTCACGCAAACCCTAACCAAACCCTAACCCTAACCCTAACCCTCACCCTAACCGTACCCGTAACCCTAAACCTAACCCTAACCATAACCATAACCCTTACCCTAACTCTTACCCAAACCCTAACCGTAACCCTAACCCTAACCCAAACCCTAAACCTAACCCTAACCCTAACCCTAATCCTAACCCTAACCCCTAACCCTACCCCTAAACCAACCCTAACCGTAACCCCAACCTTAACCATTACCCTAACCCTAACCCAAACCCTAACCCTAACACTAACCCTTTCCCAAACCCTAACCCAAACCCTAACCCTAACCCTAATCCTAACGCTAACCCTAACCCCTAACGCTAACCCTAACCTAAACCCTAACCTAACCCTAACCCTAACCCTAACCTGAACCCTAACCCTAACCCTAACCCTCACGCAAACCCTAACCAAACCCTAACCCTAACACTAACCATAACCCCAACACTAACCCTAACCCTAACCCTAACCCTAAACCTAACCCTAATCCTAACCCTAACTCCTAACCCTGACCCTAACTCTACCCTATTCCTAACCCTAACCCTTACCATAACCCTTACCCTAACCCTAACACAAACCCTAACCCTAACCCTAACCCTAATCCTATCCCTAAACCAAACCCTAACCCTAACCCTAACCCTAACACTAACGCTAACCTTAACCCCTAACCCTAACCCTAACCCTACCCTAACCATAACCCTAACCCTAACCCTTACCCTAACCATAACCCTAACTCTAACCCTAACGCAAACCCTAACCCTAACCCTAACTGTAACCCTAACCCTAACCCTAACTCTAACCCAAAATCTAACCCAAACCCTAACCCTAACACTAACCCTAACGCTAAGCCTAACCCTAACCCTAACCCTAACCTGAACCCTAACCCTAACCCTAACCTTAAGCCTCACGCAAACCCTAACCAAACCCTAACCCTAACACTAACTCTAACCCTAACACTAACCCTAAACCTAACCCTAACCCTAAACCTAACCCTAATCCTAACCCTAACCCCTAACCCTGACCCTAACTCTACCCTATTCCTTACCCTAACCCTTACCATTACCCTTACCCTAACCCTAACCCAAACCCTTACCCTAACCCTAACCTGAACCCTAACAATAACCCTAACGCAAACCCTAACCCTAACCCTAACACTAACCCTAACACTAACCCTAACCCTAACAGTAACCCTAAACCTAAACCTAACCCTAACCCTAACCCTAACCCTAACCCTAAAACCTAACCCTAATCCTAACCCTAACCATAACCTAACCCTAACACTAATCCTAACCCTAACACTAACCACTGTTCTAAATTCTAACAATACTTTGATAAATCCCAAACAACGCATCTTCTTTTCACCGAAACACATCTCTGTTTCTAACAAAAGCATTTCATGAAATTCGTACACTTTCAAAAGAACGAGACTATCTTTCAAAGTAAAGCTTCTAAGGGGAAGAGGAACAATATTCTCAATTCTAACAATACTTTGATATATCCCAAACAACGAATCTTCTTTTCACAGAAACACGTCTGTGTTTCTCACAAAAGCATTTCATGAAATTCATACACTTTCATAAGACGAGATTATCTTTCAAAGTAAAGCTTCCAAGCGGAAGAGGAACACTGTTCTCAATTCTAACAATACTGTGAAACATCCCACACAACGAATCTTCTTTTCAATCACGTCTACGTTTCTTACAAAAGCATTTCATGAAATTCATACACTTTCAGATGAATGTGAATATCTCTCAAAGTAAAGCTTCTAAACAGAAGAGGAACACTGATCTCAATTCTAACAATACTTTGATACATCCCAAACAACGAATCTTCTATAAAAAGAAACACGTCTGTGTTTCTTACAAAAGCATTTCATGAAATTCATACACTTTCAAAAGAACGAGATTATCTTTCAAAGTAAAGTTTCTTAGGGGAAGAGTAAAACTCTTCAAAATTCTTTTTTTTAATCCTAACCCTAACCCTAACCATAAACCCTGACCCTAACCCTAACCGTACCTGTAAAACTAACCCTAAACCTTACCCTAACCCTAACCCAAACCCTAACGCTAACCCTAACCCTAACCCTAACCCTAACCCCTAACACTAACCCTAACCCTACCCTAACTCTAACCCTAACACTTATGCTAACCCTAACCCAAACCCTAACCCTAACCCTAAACGTAACCCAAACCCTAATCCTAACCCTAACCCTAAACCTAATCCTAACCCTAACCCTAACCATAACCCTAACCCTAACCCTAATCCCTAACCCTAACCCTAACCCTAACCCTAACCGTACCCGTAACCCTAAACCTAACCCTAACCATAACCATAACCCTTACCCTAACTCTAACCCAAACCCTAACCGTAACCCTAACCGTAACCCAAACCCTAAACCTAACCCTAACCCTAACCCTAACCCTAACCCTAACCCAAACCCTAACCGTAACCCTAACCCTAACCCAAACCCTAAACCTAACCCTAACCCTAACCCTAATCCTAACCCTAACCCCTAATCCTACCCCTAACCCAACCCTAACCGTAACCCCAACCTTAACCATTACCCTAACCCTAACCCAAACCCTAACCCTAACACTAACCCTAACCCAAACCCTAACCCAAACCCTAACCCTAACCCTAACCCTAACGCTAACCCTAACCCCTAAAGCTAACCCTAACCTAAACCCTAAACCTAACCCTAATCCTAACCCTAACTCCTAACCCTGACCCTAACTCTACCCTATTCCTAACCCTAACCCTTTCCATAACCCTTACCCTAACCCTAACACAAACCATAACCCTAACCCTAACCCTAATCCTAACCCTAAACCAAACCCTAACGCTAACCCTAACCCTAACACTAACGCTAACCCTAACCCTAAAACCTAACCCTAACCCTAACCATAACTCTAACCCTAACACTAATCCTAACCCTAACCCCTAACCCTGACCCTATCTCTACCCTATTCCTAACCCTAACCCTTACCATAACCCTTACCCTAACCCTAACCCTAAAACCTAACCCTAACCCTAACCATAACCCTAACCCTAACACTAATCCTAACCCTAACACTAACCACTGTTCTAAATTCTAACAATACTTTGATAAATCCCAAACAACGCATCTTCTTTTCACCGAAACACATCTCTGTTTCTAACAAAAGCATTTCATGAAATTCGTACACTTTCAAAAGAACGAGACTATCTTTCAAAGTAAAGCTTCTAAGGGGAAGAGGAACAATATTCTCAATTCTAACAATACTTTGACATATCCCAAACAACGAATCTTCTTTTCACAGAAACACGTCTGTGTTTCTCACAAAAGCATTTCATGAAATTCATACACTTTCATAAGACGAGATTATCTTTGAAAGTAAAGCTTCTAAGCGGAAGAGGAACACTGTTCTCAATTCTAACAATACTGTGAAACATCCCACACAACGAATCTTCTTTTCAATCACGTCTACGTTTCTTACAAAAGCATTTCATGAAATTCATACACTTTCAGATGAATGTGAATATCTCTCAAAGTAAAGCTTCTAAACAGAAGAGGAACACAGATCTCAATTCTAACAATACTTTGATACATCCCAAACAACGAATCTTCTTTTCAAAGAAACACGTCTGTGTTTCTTACAAAAGCATTTCATGAAATTCATACACTTTCAAAAGAACGAGATTATCTTTAAAAGTAAAGTTTCTTAGGGGAAGAGTAAAACTCTTCTAAATTCTTTTTTTTTAATCCTAACACTAACCCTAACCATAAACCCTGACCCTAACCCAAACCTAACCGTAACTGTAAAACTAACCCTAACCCTTACCCTAACCCTAACCCAAACCCTAACGCTAACCTTAACCCTAACCCTAACCCTAACCCCTAACCCTAACCCTAACCCTACCCTAACCCTAACCCTAACACTTATGCTAACCCTAACCCAAACCCTAACCCTAACCCTAAACGTAACCCAAACCCTAATCCTAACCCTAACCCTAACCCTAATCCTAACCCTAACCCTAACCCTAACCATAACCCTAACCCTAACCCTAAACCGTAACTCTAACCCTAATCCTAACCCTAACCGTACCCGTAACCCTAAACCTAACCCTAACCATAACCATAACCCTTACCCTAACTCTAAACCAAACCGTAACCGTAACCCTAACCCTAACCCAAACCCTAAACCTAACCCTAACCCTAACCCTAACCCTAACCTCTAACCCTACCCCTAACCCAACCCTAACCGTAACCTCAACCTTAACCATTACCCTAACCCTAACCCAAACCCTAACCCTAAAACTAAACCTAACCCAAACCCTAACCCAAACCCTAACCCTAACCCTAATGCTAACCATAACCCCTAACGCTAACCCTAACCTAAACCCTAACCTAACCCTAACCCTAACCCTAACCTGAACCCTATCCCTAACCCTAACCCTCACGCAAACCCTAACCAAACCCTAACCCTAACACTAATCATAACCAAAACACTAACCCAAACCCTAACCCTAACCCTAAACGTAACCCAAACCCTAATCCTAACCCTAACCCTAACCCTAATCCTAACCCTAACCCTAACCCTAAACATAACCCTAACCCTAACCCTAAACCGTAACTCTAACCCTAACCCTAACCCTAACTCCTAACCCTGACCCTAACTCTACCCTATTCTTAACCCTAACCCTTACCATAACCCTTACCTTAACCCTAACCCAAACCCTAACACTAACCCTAATCCTAAACCTAAACCAAACCCTAACCCAAACCCTAACACTAACACTAACGCTAACCGTAACCCCTAACCCTAACCCTAACCCTAATCCTAACCCTAACCCTAACCCTAACCATAACCCTAACCCTAACCCTATACCCTAACCCTAACCCTAACCATAACCCTACCCTAACCATAACCCTAACCCTATCCCTTACCCTAACGATAACCCTAACCCTAACCCTAACGCAAACCCTAACCCTAACCCTAAATGTAACCCTAACCCTAACCCTAACCCTAACCCTAACTGTTACCCTAACCCTAACACTAACTCTAACCCTAACGCTAAGCCTAACCCTAACCCTAACCTGAACCCTAACCCTAACCCTAACATTAACCCTCACGCAAACCCTAACCAAACCCTAAACTCTAAGACTAACACTAACCCTAACCCTAACCCTAACAGTAACCCTAAACCTAAACCTAACCCTAACCCTAACCCTAACCCTAACCTGAACCCTAACCCTAACCCTAACGCAAACCCTAACCCTAACCCTAACACTAAACCTAACACTAACCCTAACCCTAACAGTAACCCTAAACCTAAACCTAACCCTAATCCTAACCCTAACCCTAACCCTAAAACCTAACCCTAATCCTAACCCTAACCATAACCCTAACCCTAACACTAATCCTAACCCTAACACTAACCACTGTTCTAAATTCTAACAATACTTTGATAAATCCCAAACAATGCATCTTCTTTTCACCGAAACACATCTCTGTTTCTAACAAAAGCATTTCATGAAATTCGTACACTTTCAAAAGAACGAGACTATCTTTCAAAGTAAAGCTTCTAAGGGGAAGAGGAACAATATTCTCAATTCTAACAATACTTTGATATATCCCAAACAACAAATCTTCTTTTCACAGAAACACGTCTGTGTTTCTCACAAAAGCATTTCATGAAATTCATACACTTTCATAAGACGAGATTATCTTTCCAAGTAAAGCTTCTAAGCGGAAGAGGAACACTGTTCTCAATTCTAACAATACTGTGAAACATCCCACACAACGAATCTTCTTTTCAATCACGTCTACGTTTCTTACAAAAGCATTTCATGAAATTCATACACTTTCAGATGAATGTGAATATCTCTCAAAGTAAAGCTTCTAAACAGAAGAGGAACACTGATCTCAATTCTAACAATACTTTGATACATCCCAAACAACGAATCTTCTTTTCAAAGAAACACGTCTGTGTTTCTTACAAAAGCATTTCATGAAATTCATACACTTTCAAAAGAACGAGATTATCTTTCAAAGTAAAGTTTCTTAGGGGAAGAGTAAAACTCTTCTAAATTCTTTTTTTTTAATCCTAACACTAACCCTAACCATAAACCCTGACCCTAACCCTAACCCTAACTGTAACTGTAAAACTAACCCTAACCCTTACCCTAACCCTAACCCAAACCCTAACGCTAACCCTAACCCTAACCCTAACACCTAACCCTAACCCTAACCCTACCCTAACTCTAACCCTAATACTTATGCTAACCCTAACCCAAACCCTAACCCTAACCCTAAACGTAACCCAAACCCTAATCCTAACCCTAACCCTAACCCTAATCCTAACCCTAACCCTAACCCTAACCCTAACCATAACCCTAACCCTAACCCAAACCCTAACCGTAACCCTAACCC
>JAQJZF010000034.1:1560000-1577500 GCA_028537955.1 Microtus californicus | reverse complement strand
CATCTTCTTTTCACCGAAACACATCTCTGTTTCTAACAAAAGCATTTCATGAAATTCGTACACTTTCAAAAGAACGAGACTATCTTTCAAAGTAAAGCTTCTAAGGGGAAGAGGAACAATATTCTCAATTCTAACAATACTTTGATATATCCCAAACAACGAATCTTCTTTTCACAGAAACACGTCTGTGTTTCTCACAAAAGCATTTCATGAAATTCATACACTTTCATAAGACGAGATTATCTTTGAAAGTAAAGCTTCTAAGCGGAAGAGGAACACTGTTCTCAATTCTAACAATACTGTGAAACATCCCACACAACGAATCTTCTTTTCAATCACATCTACGTTTCTTACAAAAGCATTTCATGAAATTCATACACTTTCAGATGAATGTGAATATCTCTCAAAGTAAAGCTTCTAAACAGAAGAGGAACACTGATCTCAATTCTAACAATACTTTGATACATCCCAAACAACGAATCTTCTTTTCAAAGAAACACGTCTGTGTTTCTTACAAAAGCATTTCATGAAATTCATACACTTTCAAAAGAACGAGATTATCTTTCAAAGTAAAGTTTCTTAGGGGAAGAGTAAAACTCTTCTAAATTCTATTTTTTTTAATCCTAACACTAACCCTAACCATAAACCCTGACCCTAACCCTAACCCTAACTGTAACTGTAAAACTAAACCTAACCCTTACCCTAACCCTAACCCAAACCCTAACGCTAACCCTAACCCTAACCCTAACCCTTACCCTAACCCCTAACCCTAACCCTAACCCTACCCTAACTCTAACCCTAACACTTATGCTAACCCTAACCCAAACCCTAACCCTAACCCTAAACGTAACCCAAACCCTAACCCTAACCCTAATCCTAACCCTAACCCTAACCCTAACCATAACCCTAACCCTAACCCTAACACTAACCCTAACCATAAACCCTGACCCTAACCCTAACCCTAACCGTAACTGTAAAACTAACCCTAATCCTAACCCTAACCATAACCGTAACTGTAAAACTAACCCTAACCCTTACCCTAACCCTAACCCAAACCCTAACGCTAACCCTAAACCTAACCCTAACCCTAACCCCTAACGCTAACCCTAACCCTACCCTAACCCTAACCCTAACACTTATGCTAACCCTAACCCAAACCCTAACCCTAACCCTAAACGTAACCCAAACCCTAATCCTAACCCTAACCCTAACCCTAATCCTAACAATAACCCTAACCCTAACCATAACCCTAACCCTAACCCTAAACCCTAACCCTAACCCTAACCATAACCGTACCCGTAACCCTAAACCTAACCCTAACCATAACCATAACCCTTACCCTAACTCTAACCCAAACCCTAACCGTAACCCTAACCCTAACCCAAACCCTAAACCTAACCCTAACCCTAACCCTAACCCCTAACCCTACCCCTAACCCAACCCTAACCTTAACCCCAACCTTAACCATTACCCTAACCCTAACCCAAACCCTAACCCTAACACTAACCCTAACCCAAACCCTAACCCTAACCCTAACCCTAACGCTAACCCTAACCTAAACCCTAACATAACCCTAACCGTAACCCTAACCCAAACAGTAACCCTAACCCTAACCCTAACCCTAACCCTAACCCTAACCCTAACCGTAACCCTAACACTAACCCCTAATCCTAACCCTAATCCTAACCCTAACCCTATCCCTAACACTAACCCTAACCCCTAACCCTAACCCTAAGCCTAACTCAACCCTAACCAAAACCCTTACCATAACCCTAACCCTAACACTAACCCTAACACTAACTCTAACCCTAACGCAAACCCTAAACCTAACCCTAACCCTAAGCCTAACAGTAACCCTAACCCTAACCCTAACCCTTACCCTAACTCTAACCCAAACCCTAACCCTAACCCTAACCCAAACCTTAACCCTAACCCTAACCCTAACCCTAACCCTAACCCTTACCCTAACCCTAACCCTAACCCTAACCCTAATCCTAACCCTAACCCTAACCCTAACCCTCACCAAAACCCTAAAACTAACCCTAACCCTAACCCTAAACATAACCCTAAACCTAAACCCTAACCGTAACCCTAACCCTACCGTAACCCTAACCCTAACCCTAACCCTTACCATAACCCTAACCCTAACCCTAAACCCTAACCCGAACTCTAACCCTAACCCTAAATCTAAGGCTAACCGTAACCCCTAACCCTAACCCTAACCCTAACCCTACCCTAACCATAACCATAACACTTACCCTAACCCCAACCCTAACCTGAACCCTAACCCTAACCCTAACCCTAACCCTAAGGCAAACCCTAACACTAAACCTAACACTAACCCTAACCCTAACAGTAAACCTAACTCTAAACCTAACTCTAACCCTAACCCAAATCCCTAACCTTACACTAACCCAAAACCTAAACCTAACCCTATCCCAAACCCTAACCCTAACCATAACCCTAACCCTAACCCTAACGTAAACCCTAAGCCTAACCCAACCCTAACACTAACCCTAATCCTAATTCTAACTCTAACCCTAACGCAAATCCTAACCCTAACCCTAAACCTAAACCTAACCCTAACCTAACCCAAACCGTAACCCTAACCCTAACCCTAACCCTATCCCTTACCCTAACCCTAACACTAACCCTAACCCCTAACCCTAACCCTAAGCCTAACTCTACCCTAACCCAATCCCTAACCATAACCCTAACCCTAACACTAACCCTAACACTAACTCTAACCCTAACGCAAACCCTAAACCTAACCCTAACCCTAACCCTAACCCTACCCTAAACCTAACCCTAACCCAAACCCTAACCCTAACCCTAACGCAACCCTAACCCTAACCCTAAGCCTAAACCTAACACTAACACTAAACCCTAACCCTAACCCTAACACTTACCCTAACCGTAATCCAAACCCTAACCCTAACCCTAACCCAAACCCTAACCCTAACCCTAACATTAACCCTAACCCTAAACCCTAACCCTAACCCTAACCCGTAACTCTAACCCTAACCCTAACCCTTACCCTAACCCTAATCCAAACCCAAAACCTAACCCTAACCGTAACCCTAACCCAAACCGTAACCCTAACCCTAACCCTAATCCTAAGCCTAACCCTAACCCTAACCCTACCCTAATCCTAACCCTAACGCTTACCCTAACCCTAACCCTAACCCTAACACTAACTCTAACCCTAACACAAACCCTAACCCTAACCCTAACCCTAACCCTAACTAACCGTAACCCTAACCCTAACCGTAACCCTAACCCTAACCCTAACCCTAACCCTAACCCTAACCTGACCCTAACCCTAACTCTAACCCTAACCCTAACCCTAACCCTTAACTGAACCCTAACCCTAACCCTAACGCAAACCCTAACCCAAACCCTAACCCTAACACTAACCCTAACCCTAACACTAATCTTAAACCTCACCCTAACCCTAACCCTAACTCTAACCCTAACTCTAACCCTTACCCTAACCCTTACCAAAACCCTATAGCTAACCCTAACCCTAACCCAAATCCTAACCCTAACCCTAACCCTAAATCTAAGGCTAACCGTAACCCCTAACCCTAACCCTAACCCTACCCTAACCATAAACCTAACCCTTACCCTAACCCTAACCCTAACCTGAACCCTAATCCTAACCCTAACCCTAAATCAAACCCTAACACTAAACCTAACACTAACCCTAACCCTAACAGTAAACCTAAATCTAAACCTAACCCTAACCCTAACCCAAATCCCTAACCTTAACACTAACCCAAAACCTAACCCTAACCCTAACCCTAACCCTAACCATAACCTTAACCCTAACCCTAACATAAACCCTAAGCCTAACCCAACCCTAAAACTAAGCCTAACCCTAATTCTAACTCTAACCCTAACGCAAACCATAACCCTAACCCTAACCCTAACCCTAACCCTAACCCAAACCGTAAACCTAACCCTAACCCTAACCCTAACCCTAACCCTAATCCTTACCCTAACCCTAACACTAACCCTAACCCCTAACCCTAACCCTAAGCATAACTCTACCCTAACCCAATCCCTAACCATAACCCTAAACCTAACACTAACCCTAACACTAACTCTAACCCTAACGCAAACCCTAACCCTAACCCTAACCCTAACCCTAAACCTAACCGTAACCCTAACCCTAACCCTAACCCTTACCCTAACCCTAACCCAAACCCTAACCCAAACCCTAACCCTAACCATAACCCTAACTCTAACACTTAGCCTAACCCCTAACCCTAACCCTACCCAAAACCTAACCCTAAACCAAACCCTAACCCTAACCCTAACGCAACCCTAACCCTAACCCTAAGCCTAAACCTAACACTAACACTAAACCCTAACCCTAACCCTAACACTTACCCTAACCGTAATCCAAACCCTAACCCTAACCCTAACCCAAACCCTAAAGCTAACCCTAACCCTAACATTAACCCTAACCCTAACCCTAACCCTAACTCTATCCCTATCCCTAATCCAAACCCTAAACCTAACCCTAACCGTAACCCTAACCCAAACCGTAACCCTAATCCTAACCCTAACCCTAACCCTTACCCTGACCCTAACCCTAACCCTACCCTAATCCTAACCCTAACGCTTACCCTAACCCTAACACTAACCCTAACCCTAACCCTAATCCTAATACTAAGCGTAACTCTAACCCTAACTGTAACCCTAACCCTAACCGTAACCCTAACCCTAACCCCTAATCCTAACCCTAATCCTAACCCTAACCCTATCACTAACACTAACCCCTAACCCTAACCCTAAGCCTAACTCTACCCTAACACAAACCCTTCCCATAACCCTAACCCTAAAACTAACTTTAACACTAACTCTAAACCTAACGCAAACCCTAAACCTAACCCTAACCCTAACCCTAACCGTAACCCTAACCCTAACCCTAACCCTTACCCTAATCCTAACCCAAACCCTAACCCTAACCCTAACCCTAACACAAACCTTAACCCTAACCCTAACCTTAACCCTAACCCTTACCCTAACCCTAACCCTTACCATAACCCTAACCCTAACCCTAACCCTAACACTAAACCCTAACCCTAACCCTAACCCTAACCCTAACCTAACACTAACACTAAACCCTAACCCTAACCCTAACACTTACCCTAACCGTAATCCAAACCCTAACCCTAACCCTAACCCAAACCCTAACCCTAACCCTAACATTAACCCTAACCCTAAACCCTAACCCTAACCCTAACCCTACCGTAACTCTAACCCTAACCCTAACCCTTACCCTAACCCTAATCCAAACCCAACCTAACCCTAACCGTAACCCTAACCCAAACCGTAACCCTAACCCTAACCCTAAACCTAAGCCTAACCCTAACCCTACCCTAATCCTAACCCTAACGCTTACCCTAACCCTAACCCTAACCCTAACCCTAACACTAACTCTAACCCTAACACAAACCCTAACCCTAACCCTAACCCTAACCCTAATCCTAACCCTAACTAACCATAACCCTAACCCTTACCCTAACCCTAACCCTAACACTAACCTGACCCTAACCCTAACCCTAACCCTAACAATAAACTGAACCCTAACCCTAACCCTAACCCTAACGCAAACCCTAACCCAAACCCTAACCCTAACACTAACCCTAACCCTAACACTAACCTTAAACCTCACCCTAACCCTAACCCTAACTCTAACCCTAACTCTAACCCTTACCCTAACCCTAACCAAAACCCTATAGCTAATCCTAATCCTAACCCAAATCCTAACCCTAACCCTAAATCTAAGGCTAACCGTAACCCCTAACCCTAACCCTAACCCTAACCCTACCCTAACCATAACCCTAACCCTTACCCTAACCCTAACCCTAAACTGAACCCTAACCCTAACCCTAACCCTAACCCTAAGGCAAACCCTAACACTAAACCTAACACTAACCCTAACCCTAACAGTAAACCTAAATCTAAACCTAACCCTAACCCTTACCCAAATCCCTAACCTTAACACTAACCCAAAACCTAACCCTAACCCTAACCCTAACCCTAACCATAACCTTAACCCTAACCCTAACGTAAACCCTAAACCTAACCCAACCCTAACACTAACCCTAACCCTAATTCTAACTCTAACCCTAACGCAAACCATAACCCTAACCCTAACCCTAACCCTAACCTAACACAAACCATAACCCTAACCCTAACCCTAACCCTAACCATAACCCTTACCCTAACACTAACCCTAACCCCTAACCCTAACCCTAAGCCTAACTCTACCCTAACCCAATCCCCAACCATAACCCTAAACCTAACACTAACCCTAACACTAACTCTAACCCTAACGCAAACTCTAACCCTAACCCTAACCCTAACCTTAAAACTAACCGTAACCCTAACCCTAACCGTAACCCTTACCCTAACCCTAACCCAAACCCTAACCCTAACCCTAACCCTAACCCTTACCATAACCCTAACCCTAACCCTAACCCTAACCCTAACCCTAACCCTAACCCTAACCCTAACCCTAAACCCTAACCCGAACTCTAACCCTAACCCTAAATCTAAGGCTAACTGTAACCCCTAACCCTAACCCTAACCCTAACCCTACCCTAACTATAACCCTAACGCTTACCCTAACCCTAACCCTAACTTGAACCCTAACCCTAACCCTAACCCTAAC
This sequence comes from Microtus californicus, assembly GCA_028537955.1. Lineage (NCBI taxonomy): Eukaryota > Metazoa > Chordata > Mammalia > Rodentia > Cricetidae > Microtus > Microtus californicus. Next base: position 1,570,812 of record JAQJZF010000034.1, on the reverse strand, counting down.
CCTAAGGCAAACCCTAACACTAAACCTAACACTAACCCTAACCCTAACAGTAAACCTAACTCTAAACCTAACTCTAACCCTAACCCAAATCCCTAACCTTAACACTAACCCAAAACCTAACCCTAACCCTATCCCAAACCCTAACCCTAACCATAACCCTAACCCTAACCCTAAAGTAAACGCTAAGCCTAACCCAACCCTAACACTAACCCTAACCCTAATTCTAACTCTAACCCTAACGCAAATCCTAACACTAACCATAACCCTAAACCTAACCCTAACCTAACCCAAACCGTAACCCTAACCCTAACCCTAACCCTAACCCTTACCCTAACCCTAACACTAACCTTAACCCCTAACCCTAACCCTAAGCCTAACTCTACCCTAACCCAATCCCTAACCATAACCCTAACCCTAACACAAACCCTAACACTAACTCTAACCCTAACGCAAACCCTAACCCTAACCCTAACCCTAACCCTAACCATAACCCTAACCCTAACCCTAACCCTAACCCTAACCCTTACCCTAACCCTAACGCAAACACTAACCCTAAACCTAACCCTAACCCTAACTCTAACACTTACCCTAACCCCTAACCCGAAGCCTAACCCTAACCCTACCCTAAACCTAACCCTAACCCAAACCCTAACCCTAACCCTAACGCAACCCTAACCCTAACCCTAAGCCTAAACCTAACACTAACACTAAACCCTAACCCTAACCCTAACACTTACCCTAACCGTAATCCAAACCCTAACCCTAATTCTAACCCAAACCCTAACCCTAACCCTAACATTAACCCTAACCCTAAACCCTAACCCTAACCCTAACCCTAACCCTAACCCTACCGTAACTCTAACCCTAACCCTAACCCTTACCCTAACCCTAATCCAAACCCAAAACCTAACCCTAACCGTAACCCTAACCCAAACCGTAACCCTAACCCTAACCCTAACCCTAAGCCTAACCCTAACCCTACCCTAATCCTAACCCTAACGCTTACCCTAACCCTAACCCTAACCCTAACCCTAACCCTAACCCTAACACTAACTCTAACCCTAACACAAACCCTAACCCTAACCCTAACCCTAACCCTAACCCTGACTAACCCTAACCCAAACCGTAACCCTAACCCTAACCCTAACCCTAAGCCTAACCCTAACCCTAACCCTAACCCTAACCCTAACTTAAACCCTAAGCCTAACCCAACCCTAACACTAACCCTAACCCTAATTCTAACTCTAACCCTAACGCAAACAATAACCCTAACCCTAACCCTAACCCTAACCTAACACAAACCGTAACCCTAACCCTAACCCTAACCCTAACCCTAACCCTTACCCTAACCCTAACACTAACCCTAACCCCTAACCCTAACCCTAAGCCTAACTCTACCCTAACCTAATCCCCAACCATAACCCTAAACCTAACACTAACCCTAACACTAACTCTAACCCTAACGCAAACTCTAACCCTAACCCTAACCCTAACCCTAAAACTAACCGTAACCCTAACACTAACCATAACCCTTACCCTAACCCTAACCCAAACCCTAACCCTAACCCTAACCCTAACCATAACCCTAACTCTAACACTTACCCTAACCACTAACCCTACCCTAAACCTAACCCTAACCCAAACCCTAACCCTAACCCTAACGCAACCCTAACACTAACCCTAAGCCTAAACCTAACACTAACACTAAACCCTAACCCTAACCCTAACACTTACCCTAACCGTAATCCAAACCCTAACCCTAACCCTAACCCAAACCCTAAAGCTAACCCTAACCCTATCATTAACCCTAACATTAAACCCTAACCCTAACCCTAACCCTACCGTAACTCTAACCCTAACCCTAACCCTTACCCTAACCCTAATCCAAACCCTAAACCTAACCCTAACCGTAACCCTAACCCAAACCGTAACCCTAACCCTAACCCTAACCCTAACCCTAACACTAACCCTTACCCTAACGCTAACACTAACCCTAACCCCTAACCCTAACCCTAAGCCTAACTCTACCCTAACCCAATCCCCAAACATAACACTAACCCTAACACTAACCCTAACACTAACTCTAATCCTAACGCAAACCCTAACCCTAACCCTAACCCTAACCCTAACCCTAACCCTAACCCTAACCCTAACCGTAACCCTAACACTAACCCCTAATCCTAACCCTAATCCTAACCCTAACCCTATCCCTAACACTAACCCTAACCCCTAACCCTAACCCTAAGCCTCTCTCAACCCTAACCAAAACCCTTACCATAACCCTAACCCTAACACTAACCCTAACACTAACTCTAACCCTAACGCAAACCCTAAACCTAACCCTAACCCTAAGCCTAACAGTAACCCTAACCCTAACCCTAACCCTTACCCTAACTCTAACCCAAACCCTAACCCTAACCCTAACCCAAACCTTAACCCTAACCCTAACCCTAACCCTAACCCTAACCCTTACCCTAACCCTAACCCTAACCCTAACCCTAATCCTAACCCTAACCCTAACCCTAACCCTCACCAAAACCCTAAAACTAACCCTAACCCTAACCCTAAACATAACCCTAAACCTAAACCCTAACCGTAACCCTAACCCTACCGTAACCCTAACCCTAACCCTAACCCTTACCATAACCCTAACCCTAACCCTAAACCCTAACCCGAACTCTAACCCTAACCCTAAATCTAAGGCTAACCGTAACCCCTAACCCTAACCCTAACCCTACCCTAACCATAACCATAACACTTACCCTAACCCCAACCCTAACCTGAACCCTAACCCTAACCCTAACCCTAACCCTAAGGCAAACCCTAACACTAAACCTAACACTAACCCTAACCCTAACAGTAAACCTAACTCTAAACCTAACTCTAACCCTAACCCAAATCCCTAACCTTACACTAACCCAAAACCTAAACCTAACCCTAACCGTAACCCTAACCCAAACTGTAACCCTAACCCTAACCCTAATCCTAAGCCTAACCCTAACCCTAACCCTACCCTAATCCTAACCCTAACGCTTACCCTAACCCTAACCCTAACCCTAACACTAACTCTAACCCTAACACAAACCCTAACCCTAACCCTAACCCTAACCCTAACTAACCGTAACCCTAACCCTAACCGTAACCCTAACCCTAACCCTAACCCTAACCCTAACCTGACCCTAACCCTAACTCTAACCCTAACCCTAACCCTAACCCTAAACTGAACCCTAACCCTAACCCTAACGCAAACCCTAACCCAAACCCTAACCCTAACACTAACCCTAACCCTAACACTAATCTTAAACCTCACCCTAACCCTAACCCTAACTCTAACCCTAACTCTAACCCTTACCCTAACCCTTACCAAAACCCTATAGCTAACCCTAACCCTAACCCAAATCCTAACCCTAACCCTAACCCTAACCCTAAATCTAAGGCTAACCGTAACCCCTAACCCTAACCCTAACCCTACCCTAACCATAAACCTAACCCTTACCCTAACCCTAACCCTAACCTGAACCCTAACCCTAACCCTAACCCTAAGGCAAACCCTAACACTAAACCTAACACTAACCCTAACCCTAACAGTAAACCTAAATCTAAACCTAACCCTAACCCTAACCCAAATCCCTAACCTTAACACTAACCCAAAACCTAACCCTAACCCTAACCCTAACCCTAACCCTAACCATAACCTTAACCCTAACCCTAACGTAAACCCTAAGCCTAACCCAACCCTAACACTAAGCCTAACCCTAATTCTAACTCTAACCCTAACGCAAACCATAACCCTAACCCTATCCCTAACCCTAACCCTAACCCAAACCGTAAACCTAACCCTAACCCTAACCCTAACCCTAACCCTTACCCTAACCCTAACACTAACCCTAACCCCTAACCCTAACCCTAAGCCTAACTCTACCCTAACCCAATCCCTAACCATAACCCTAAACCTAACACTAACCCTAACACTAACTCTAACCCTAACGCAAACCCTAACCCTAACCCTAACCCTAACCCTAAACCTAACCGTAACCCTAACCCTAACCCTAACCCTTACCCTAACCCTAACCCAAACCCTAACCCAAACCCTAACCCTAACCATAACCCTAACTCTAACACTTACCCTAACCCCTAACCCTAACCCTACCCAAAACCTAACCCTAAACCAAACCCTAACCCTAACCCTAACGCAACCCTAACCCTAACCCTAAGCCTAAACCTAACACTAACACTAAACCCTAACCCTAACCCTAACACTTACCCTAACCGTAATCCAAACCCTAACCCTAACCCTAACCCAAACCCTAAAGCTAACCCTAACCCTAACATTAACCCTAACCCTAAACCCTAACCCTAACCCTAACCCTACCGTAACTCTAACCCTAACCCTAACTCATACCCTAACCCTAATCCAAACCCTAAACCTAACCCTAACCGTAACCCTAACCCGAACCGTAACCCTAACCCTAACCCTAAGCCTAACCCTAACCCTAACCCTACCCTAATCCTAACCCTAACGCTTACCCTAACCCTAACACTAACCCTAACACTAACCCTAATCCTAATACTAAGCGTAACTCTAACCCTAACTGTAACCCTAACCCTAACCGTAACCCTAACCCTAACCCCTAATCCTAACCCTAATCCTAACCCTAACCCTAACACTAACACTAACCCATAACCCTAACCCTAAGCCTAACTCTACCCTAACACAAACCCTTCCCATAACCCTAACCCTAAAACTAACTTTAACACTAACTCTAACCCTAACGCAAACCCTAAACCTAACCCTAACCCTAACCCTAACCGTAATCCAAACCCTAACCCTAACCCTAACCCAAACCCTAACCCTAACCCTAACATTAACCCTAACCATAAACCCTAACCCTAACCCTAACCCTACCGTAACTCTAACCCTAACCCTAACCCTTACCCTAACCCTAATCCAAACCCAAAACCTAACCCTAACCGTAACCCTAACCCAAACCGTAACCCTAACCCTAACCCTAAACCTAAGCCTAACCCTAAACCTACCCTAATCCTAACCCTAACGCTTACCCTAACCCTAACCCTAACCCTAACCCTAACCCTAATACTAACTCTAACCCTAACACAAACCCTAACCCTAACCCTAACCCTAACCCTAATCCTAACCCTAACTAACCATAACCCTAACCCTTACCCTAACCCTAACCCTAACACTAACCTGACCCTAACCCTAACCCTAACCCTAACCCTAACAATAAACTGAACCCTAACCCTAACCCTAACCCTAACGCAAACCCTATCCCTAACACTAACCCTAACCCTAACACTAACCTTAAACCTCACCCTAACCCTAACCCTAACTCTAACCCTAACTCTAACCCTTACCCTAACCCTAACCAAAACCCTATACCTAATCCTAATCCTAACCCAAATCCTAACCCTAACCCTAACCCTAAATCTAAGGCTAACCGTAACCCCTAACCCTAACCCTAACCCTAACCCTACCCTAACCATAACCCTAACCCTTACCCTAACCCTAACCCTAAACTGAACCCTAACCCTAACCCTAACCCTAAGGCAAACCCTAACACTAAACCTAACACTAACCCTAACCCTAACAGTAAACCTAAATCTAAACCTAACCCTAACCCTTACCCAAATCCCTAACCTTAACACTAACCCAAAACCTAACCCTAACCCTAACCCTAACCCTAACCATAACCTTAACCCTAACCCTAACGTAAACCCTAAACCTAACCCAACCCTAACACTAACCCTAACCCTAATTCTAACTCTAACCCTAACGCAAACCATAACCCTAACCCTAACCCTAACCCTAACCTAACACAAACCGTAACCCTAACCCTAACCCTAACCATAACCCTTACCCTAACACTAACCCTAACCCCTAACCCTAACCCTAAGCCTAACTCTACCCTAACCCAATCCCCAACCATAACCCTAAATCTAACACTAACCCTAACCCTAACCCCTAACCCTAACCCTACCCTAAACCTAACCCTAACCCAAACCCTAACCCTAACCCTAACGCAACCCTAACCCTAACCCTAAGCCTAAACCTAACACTAACACTAAACCCTAACCCTAACCCTAACACTTACCCTAACCGTAATCCAAACCCTAACCCTACCCAAACCCTAAAGCTAACCCTAACCCTAACATTAACCCTAACATTAAACCCTAACCCTAACCCTAACCCTACCGTAACCCTAACCCTAACCCTAACCCTTACCCTAACCCTAATCCAAACCCTAAACCTAACACTAACCGTAACCCTAACCCAAACCGTAACCCTAACCCTAACCCTAACCCTAACACTAACCCTTACCCTAACGCTAACACTAACCCTAACCCCTAACCCTAACCGTAAGCCTAACTCTACCCTAACCCAATCCCCAACCATAACACTAACCCTAACACTAACCCTAACACTAACTCTAACCCTAACGCAAACCCTAACCCTAACCCTAACCCTAACCCTAACCCTAACCCTTACCCTAACCCTAACCCTAAGCCTACCCTAATCCTAACCCTAATGCTTACCCTAACCCTAACACTAGCCCTAACCCTAACCGTAACCCTAACACTAAGCGTAACTCTAACCCTAATTGTAACCCTAACCCTAACCGTAACCCTAACCCTAACCCCTAACCCTAACCCTAACCCTAACCCTAACCCCTTACCCTAACCCTAATCCAAACCCAAAACCTAACCCTAACCCTAACCCTAACCCTAACCCTAACCCTAACACTAAGCGTAACCCTAACCCTAACTGTACCCCTAACCCTAACCGTAACCCTAACCCTAACCGTAACCCTAACCCTAACACTAACCCTAACCTCTAACCCTAAACCTAAGCCTAACCCTACCCTAACCCTAACCCTAACAATAACCCTAACCCTAACCCTAACCCTAACCTTAACCTAATACTAACCCTAACCCTTACCCTAGCCCTAACCCAAACACTAATCCTAACCCTAACCCTAAACCTAACCATAACCGAAACCTTAACCCTAACCCTAACACTACCCTAACCCTAACCCTAAACCTTACCCTAACCCTAACACAAACCCTAACCCTAACCCTAACCCTAAACCTAACCCTAACCACACCTTAACCCTAACCCTATCCCTAACCCTAACCCTAACTCTAACACTAACCCTAACCCCTAACCCTAACCCTAACCCTAACCTAACCCTAACCCTAACCCAAACCTTAACCCTAACCCTAACCCTAACCCTAAAGCAAACCCTATCCCTAACCCTAACCCTAGCACTAAAACCTAACCCTAACCATAACCCTAACCCAAACCCTTACCCTAACCGTAATCCATACCCTAACCCTAAACCTAACCCAAACCCTAAACCTAACCCTAAACCTAACGCTAACCCTAACACTAACACTAACACTAAACCCTAAACCTAACTCTAAACCTAACCCTAACACTTACCCTAACCTTAATCCAAACCCTAACCCTAATCCAAACCGTAACCCTAACTCAAACCCTAAACCTAACCCTTACACTAACCCTAACCATAACCCTAACCCTAAACCCTAACCGTAACCCTAACCTTACCGTAACCCTAATCCTAACCCTAACCCTTACCATAACCCTAACCCTAACCCTAAACCCTAACCTTAACCCTTACTCTAACCCTAACCCTAACTCTAAAAGAAAGAGGAACACTGTACTAAATTCTTTTTTTTAACCCTAACCCTAACCCTAACCCTAACCCTACCCTAAACCTAACCCTAACCCTAACCCTTACCCTAACCCTAAACCAAACCCTAACCCTAACCCTAACCCTAACCCTAACCCAAACACTAACCTTAACCCTAACCCTAACCCTAACCCTAACACTAACACTAAACCTAACACTAACCGTAAACCCTAACCCTAACCCTAACCCTAACCCTAACCATAAGCCTAACACAAATCCTAACCCTAACCCTAACCCTAAACCCTAACCCTAACCCTAACCTAACACTAACCCTAACCCTAACACTAACCCTAACCCTAACCCAAAACTGAACCCTAACCCTAACCCTTACCCTAACTCTAACCCAAACCCTAACCCTAACCCTAACCCTAACCCAACCTTAACCCTAACCCTAACCCTAACCCTAACCCTAACCCTAACCCTAACACTAACTCTAACCCTAACGCAAACCCTAAACCTAACCCTAACCGTAACCCTAACCGTAACCCTAACCCTAACCCTAACCCTTACCCTAACCCTAACCCAAACCCTAACCCTAACCCTAACCCTAACACAAACCTTAACCCTAACCCTAACCTTAACCCTAACCCTCACCCTAACCCTAACCCTTACCATAACCCTAACCCTAACCCTAACCCTAACACTAACCCTAAACCCTAACCCTAACCCTAACCCTAACCCTAAATCTAAGGCTAACCGTAACACCTAACCCTAACCCTAACCCTACCCTAACCATAACCCTAACCCTTACCCTAACCCTAACCCTAACCTGAACCCTAACACTAACCCTAACCCTAACCCTAAGGCAAACCCTAACACTAAACCAAACACTAACCCTAACCCTAACAGTAAACCTAACTCTAAACCTAACCCTAACCCTAACCCAAATCCCTAACCTTAACACTAACCCAAAACCTAACCCTAACCCTAACCCTAACCCTAACCATAACCCTAACCCTAACCCTAACGTAAATCCTAACCTAACCCAACCCTAACACTAACCCTAAACCTAATTCTAACTCTAACCCTAACGCAAAACCTAACCCTAACACTAACCCTAACCCTAACCCTAACCTAACCCAAACCGTAACCCTAACCCTAACCCTAACCCTAACCCTTACCCTAACCCTAACACTAACCCTAACCCTAACCCTAACCCTAAGCCTAACTCTTCCCTAACCCAATCCCTAACCATTACCCTAACCCTAACACTAACCCTAACACTAACTCTACCCTAACGCAAACCCTAACCCTAACCCTAACCCTAACCGTAACCGTAACCCTAATCCTAACCCTTACCCTAACGCTAACCCAAACCCTAACCCTAACCCTAACACTTACCCTAACCCTAACACTAACCCTAACCCCTAACCCTAACCCTAAGCCTAACTCTACCCTAACCCAATCCCTAACCATAACCCTAACCCTAACACTAACCCTAACACTAACTCTAACCCTAACGCAAACCCTAACCCTAACCCTAACCCTAACCGTAACCCTAACCCTAACCCTAACCCTAACCCTTACCCTAACCCTAACCCAAACCCTAACCCTAAGCCTAACTGTACCCTAACCCAATCCCTAACCCTAACCCTAACTCTAACACTTACCCTAACCCCTAACCATAATCCTAACCCTAACCCTAACATAAACCTAACCCTCACCCAAACCCTAACCCTAACCCTAACGCAACCCTAACCCTAACCCTAAGCCTAAACATAACACTAACACTAAACCCTAACCCTAACCCTAACACTTACCCTAACCGTAATCCAAACCCTAACCCTAACCCTAACCCAAACCTTAACCCTAACCCTAACCCTAACCCTAACCCTTACGCAAACCCTAACCCTAACCCTAAGACTAAACCCTAAACCTAACCCTAACCCTAACCCAAACCTTACCCTAAACGTAATCCAAACCCTAACCCTAACCCTAACCCAAACCCTAAATCTAACACTAACCCTGACCCTAACCCTAACCCTAAACCCTAACCCTAACCCTAACCCTACCGTAAACCTAACCCTAACCCTAACCCTTACCATAACCCTAACCCAAACCCTAACACTAACCCTAACCGTAACCCTAACCCAAATCCTAACCCTAACCCTAACCCTAACCCTAACCCTAACCTAAACCTTAAACCTAACCCTAACCCTAACACTAACTCTAACACTTACCCTAACCCCTAACCCTAACACTAACCCTAACCCTACCCTAACCCGAACCCTAACCCTAACCCAAACCCTAAACCTAAACCTAACCCTAACGCAAACCCTAAACCTAACCCTAAACCTAAACCTAACCCTAACACTAAACCCTAACCCTAACCCTAACCCTAACCTTTACTCTAACCGTAATCCAAACGCTAACCCAAACCCTAAACCTAACCCTAACCCTAACCCTAACATTAACCCTAACCCTAAACCCTAACCCTAACCCTACCGTAACCCTAAACCTAACCTTAACCCTTACCCTAACCCCAATCCAAACCCTAAACCTAACCCTAACCGTAACCCTAACCCAAACCGTAAGCCTAACCCTAACCCTAACCCTAAGCCTTAGCCTAACCCTAACCCTACCCTAATCCTAACCCTAACCGTTACCCTAACCCTAACACTCACCATAACCCTAACCCTAACCCTAACACTAAGCGTAACCCTAACCCTAACTGTACCCCTAACCCTAACCGTAACCCTAACCCTAACCCTAACCGTAACCCTAACCCTAACACTAAACCTAACCCCTAACCCTAAACCCAAGCCTAACCCTACCCTAACCCTAACCCTAACAATAACCCTAACCCTAACACTAACCCTAACCCTAACTCTAACCCTAACGCAAACCCTAACCCTAACCCTAACCCTAACCCTAACCGTAACCCTAATACTAACCCTAACCCTTACCCTAGCCCTAACCCAAACACTAAATCTAACCCTAACCCTAACCCTAACCCTAACCCAAACCTTAACCCTAACCCTAACACTACCCTTACCCTAACCCTAAACCTTACCCTAACCCTAACACAAACCCTAACCCTAACCCTAACCCTAAACCTAACCCTAACCCACATCTTAAC
>JAQJZF010000034.1:1540000-1542500 GCA_028537955.1 Microtus californicus | reverse complement strand
TAACCCTAACCCTAAACCTAACCCTAACCCTAACCCTAACCCTAACCCTAACCCTAACACTAACACTAACCCTAACCCCTAACCCGAACCCTAAGCCTAACTCTACCCTAACCCAAACCCTAACCATAACCCTAACCCTAACCCTAACCCTAACCTGAACCCTAACCCTAACCCAAACCCTAACCATAACCCTAACCCTAACCCTAACCCTAACCTGAACCCTAACCCTAACCCTAACCCTAACCCTAACCCTTACCATAACCCTAACACAAAACCTAACCCTAACCCTAACCGTAACCCTAAACCAAACCCTAACCCTAAACTTAACCCTAACCCTAACCCTACCCTAACCCTTACCCTAACCCTTACCCTAACCCTAACACTAACCCTAACCCTAACACTAACACAAACCCTACCGTAACCCTAACCCTAACACTAACCCTAACCCTAACTCGAACCCTAACGCAAACCCTAACCCTAACCCTAACCCAAACCCAAACACTAACCCTAACCCTTAACCCTAACCCTAAGCCTAATCCTACCCTAACCCAAACCCTAACCATAACCCTAACCCTAACACTAACCCTAACCCTAACTCTAACCCTAATGCAAACCCTAACCCTAACCCTAACCCTAACCCAAACCCTAACCCTAACCCTAAAAGTAACCCTAACCCTAACCCTTACCCAAAACATAATCCAAACCCTAACCCTAAACCTAACCCTAACCCTAACCCTAACCCTTACCCTAACCGTAACCCTAACCCTAACCCTAACCCTAACCCTAACCGTAACCCTAACCCTAACCCTAACACTTACCCTAAACATAATCCAAACCCTAACCCTAAACCTAACCCTAACCCTAACCCAAACCTTAAGCCTAACCCTAACCCTAACCCTAACACTAACCCTTACCCTAACCCTAACCAAAACCCTAACCCTAACCCTAAACCTAACCCTAACCCTAACCCTAACCCTAACCCTTACCCTAACCGTAACCCTAACCCTAACCCTAACCCTAAACTGAACCCTAACCCTAACCCTAACCCTGACCCTAACGCAAACCCTAACCCAAACCCTAACCCTAACACTAACCCTAACCCTAACACTAACCTTAAACCTCACCCTAACCCTAACCCTAACCTTAACCCTATCCCTAACCCTAACCCTTACCCTAACCCAAACCCAAACCCTATAGCTAACACTAACTCTAACCCTAACCCAAATACTAACCCTAACTCTAACCCTAAATCTAAGGCTAACCGTAACCCCTAACCCTAACCCTAACACTAACCCTACCCTAATCATAACCCTAACCCTAACCGTAACCCTAAGCTGAACCCTAACCCTAACCCTAACCCTAAGGCAAACCCTAACACTAAACCTAACACTAACCCTAATCCTAACAGTAAACCTAACTCTAAACCTAACCCTAACCCTAACCCAAATCCCTAACCTTAACACTAACCCAAAACCTAACCCTAACCCTAACCCTAACCATAACCCTAACCCGAACCCTAACGTAAACCCGAAGCCTAACCCAACCCTAACACTAACCCTAACCCTAATTCTAACTCTATCCCTAACGCAAACCCTAACCCTAACCCTAACGCTAACCCTAACCCTAACCTTAACCATAACCCAAACCTAACCCAAACCGTAACCCTAACCCTAAACCTAACCCTAACCCTAACCCTAACACTAACCCTAACCCCTAACCCGAACCCTAAGCCTAACTCTACCCTAACCCAAACCCTAACCATAACCCTAACCCTAACCCTAACCTTAACCCTAACCTGAACTCTAACCCTAACCCTAACGCTAACCCTAACCCTAAGGCAAACCTTAACACTAAACCTAACACTAACCCTAATCCTAACAGTAAACCTAACTCTCAACCTAACCCTAACCCTAACCCAAATCCCTAACCTTAACACTAACCCAAAACCTAACCCTAACCCTAACCCTAACCCTAACCCTACCCTAACCCAAAACCTAACCCAAACCCTAAACCTAACCCTAACCCTAATCCTAACCCTAACCCTAACGCAAACCCTAACCCTAACACTAAACCCTAAACCTAACCCTAACCCGAACCCAAACCCTTACCCTAACCCTAACCCAAACCCAAACCCTATCCCTAACACTAAACCTAACCTAAACCGTAACCCTAACCTTCACCCTAACCCTAACCCTAACCCTAAACCCTAACCCTAACCCTAACCCTAACTGTAACCCTAACCCTAACCATAAACCTAACCCTAACCCTAACGCTAACCCTAACCCCTAACCCTAACCATAACCCTAACCCTACTCTAACCCAAACCCTAAACCTAACCCTAACCCTAACACTAATCCTAACCCTAAACCTAACCCTAAACCTAACCCCTAACCCTAACCCTAACCCTAACGCAAACCCTAACCCTAACCCAAATCCTAACCCTAAACCTTACCCTAACCCTAACCCAAACCCTAACCCTAACCCTAACCCAAACCCAAAC
>JAQJZF010000034.1:1530000-1532500 GCA_028537955.1 Microtus californicus | reverse complement strand
ACCCTAACCCTAACCCAAACCCTAACACTAACCCTAATCCTAAACCTAAACCAAACCCTAACCCAAACCCTAACCCTAACACTAACGCTAACCGTAACCCCTAACCCTAACCCTAACCCTAATCCTAACCCTAACCCTAACCCTAACCATAACCCTAACCCTAACCCTATACCCTAACCCTAACCCTAACCATAACCCTACCCTAACCATAACCCTAACCCTATCCCTTACCCTAACGATAACCCTAACCCTAACCCTAACGCAAACCCTAACCCTAACCCTAAATGTAACCCTAACCCTAACCCTAACCCTAACCCTAACTGTAACCCTAACCCTAACACTAACTCTAACCCTAACGCTAAGCCTAACCCTAACCCTAACCTGAACCCTAACCCTAACCCTAACATTAACCCTCACGCAAACCCTAACCAAACCCTAACCCTAAGACTAACACTAACCCTAACCCTAACCCTAACAGTAACCCTAAACCTAAACCTAACCCTAACCCTAACCATAACCCTAACCTGAACCCTAACCCTAACCCTAACGCAAACCCTAACCCTAACCCTAACACTAAACCTAACACTAACCCTAACCCTAACAGTAACCCTAAACCTAAACCTAACCCTAATCCTAACCCTAACCCTAACCCTAAAACCTAACCCTAACCCTAACCCTAACCATAACCCTAACCCTAACACTAATCCTAACCCTAACACTAACCACTGTTCTAAATTCTAACAATACTTTGATAAATCCCAAACAATGCATCTTCTTTTCACCGAAACACATCTCTGTTTCTAACAAAAGCATTTCATGAAATTCGTACACTTTCAAAAGAACGAGACTATCTTTCAAAGTAAAGCTTCTAAGGGGAAGAGGAACAATATTCTCAATTCTAACAATACTTTGATATATCCCAAACAACAAATCTTCTTTTCACAGAAACACGTCTGTGTTTCTCACAAAAGCATTTCATGAAATTCATACACTTTCATAAGACGAGATTATCTTTCCAAGTAAAGCTTCTAAGCGGAAGAGGAACACTGTTCTCAATTCTAACAATACTGTGAAACATCCCACACAACGAATCTTCTTTTCAATCACGTCTACGTTACTTACAAAAGCATTTCATGAAATTCATACACTTTCAGATGAATGTGAATATCTCTCAAAGTAAAGCTTCTAAACAGAAGAGGAACACTGATCCCAATTCTAACAATACTTTGATACATCCCAAACAACGAATCTTCTTTTCAAAGAAACACGTCTGTGTTTCTTACAAAAGCATTTCATGAAATTCATACACTTTCAAAAGAACGAGATTATCTTTCAAAGTAAAGTTTCTTAGGGGAAGATTAAAACTCTTCTAAATTCTTTTTTTTTAATCCTAACACTAACCCTAACCATAAACCCTGACCCTAACCCTAACCCTAATTGTAACTGTAAAACTAACCCTAACCCTTACCCTAACCCTAACCCAAACCCTAACGCTAACCCTAACCCTAACCCTAACCCCGAACCCTAACCCTAACCCTACCCTAACTCTAACCCTAATACTTATGCTAACCCTAACCAAAACCCTAACCCTAACCCTAAACGTAACCCAAACCCTAATCCTAACCCTAACCCTAACCCTAATCCTAACCCTAACCCTAACCCTAACCATAACCCTAACCCTAACCCAAACCCTAACCGTAACCCTAACCCTAACCCAAACCCTAAACCTAACCCTAACCCTAACCCTAATCCTAACTTTAACCCCTAATCCTACCCCTAACCCAACCCTAACCGTAACCCCAACCTTAACCGTTACCCTAACCCTAACCCAAACCCTAACCCTAACACTAACCCTAACCCAAACCCTAACCCAAACCCTAACCCTAACCCTAACCCTAACGCTAACCCTAACCCCTAAAGCTAACCCTAACCTAAACCCTAAACCTAACCCTAATCCTAAACCTAACTCCTAACCCTGACCCTAACTCTACCCTATTCCTAACCCTAACCCTTTCCATAACCCTTACCCTAACCCTAACACAAACCATAACCCTAACCCTAACCCTAATCCTAACCCTAAACCAAACCCTAACGCTAACCCTAACCCTAACACTAACGCTAACCCTAACCCTAAAACCTAACCCTAACCCTAACCATAACTCTAACCCTAACACTAATCCTAACCCTAACCCCTAACCCTGACCCTAACTCTACCCTATTCCTAACCCTAACCCTTACCATAACCCTTACCCTAACCCTAACCCTAAAACCTAACCCTAACCCTAACCATAACCCTAACCCTAACCCTAACCCTAATCCTATCCCTAAACCAAACCCTAACCCTAACACTAACCCTAACACTAACGCTAACCGTAACCCCTAACCCTAACCCTAACCCTAACCCTACCCTAACCCTAACCCTAACCCTAACCCTTACCCTAACCATAACCCTAACCCTAACCCTAACGCAAACCCTAACCCTAACCCTAACTGTAACCCT
>JAQJZF010000034.1:1517500-1525000 GCA_028537955.1 Microtus californicus | reverse complement strand
CACTTATGCTAACCCTAACCCAAACCCTAAGCCTAACCCTAAACGTAACCCAAACCCTAACCCTAACCCTAATCCTAACCCTAACCCTAACCCTAACCATAACCCTAACCCTAACCCTAACACTAACCCTAACCATAAACCCTGACCCTAACCCTAACCCTAACCGTAACTGTAAAACTAACCCTAATCCTAACCCTAACCATAACCGTAACTGTAAAACTAACCCTAACCCTTACCCTAACCCTAACCCAAACCCTAACGCTAACCCTAAACCTAACCCTAACCCTAACCCCTAACCCTAACCCTAACCCTACCCTAACCCTAACCCTAACACTTATGCTAACCCTAACCCAAACCCTAACCCTAACCCTAAACGTAACCCAAACCCTAATCCTAACCCTAACCCTAACCCTAATCCTAACAATAACCCTAACCCTAACCATAACCCTAACCCTAACCCTAACCCCTAACCCTACCCCTAACCCAACCCTAACCGTAACCCCAACCTTAACCATTACCCTAACCCTAACCCAAACCCTAACCCTAACACTAACCCTAACCCAAACCCTAACCCTAACCCTAACCCTAACGCTAACCCTAACCTAAACCCTAACCTAACCCTAACCCTAACCCTAACCTGAACCCTAACCCTAACCCTAACCCTCACGCAAACCCTAACCAAACCCTAACCCTAACCCTAACCCTAACCCTAACCCTAACCGTACCCGTAACCTTAAACCTAACCCTAACCATAACCATAACCCTTACTCTAACTCTAACCCAAACCCTAACCGTAACCCTAACCCTAACCCAAACCCTAAACCTAACCCTAACCCTAACCCTAATCCTAACCCTAACCCCTAACTCTACCCCTAACCCAACCCTAACTGTAACCCCAACCTTAACCATTACCCTAACCCTAACCCAAACCCTAACCCTAACACTAACCCTAACCCAAACCCTAACCCTAACCCTAACTGTAACCCTAACCCTAACTCTAACCCAACATCTAACCCAAACCCTAACCCTAACACTAACCCTAACGCTAAGCCTAACCCTAACCCTAACCCTAACCTGAACCCTAACCCTAACCCTAACCTTAACCCTCACGCAAACCCTAACCAAACCCTAACCCTAACACTAACACTAACCCTAACACTAACCCTAAACCTAACCCTAACCCTAAACCTAACCCTAATCCTAACCCTAACCCCTAACCCTGACCCTAACTCTACCCTATTCCTAACCCTAACCCTTACCATAACCCTTACCCTAACCCTAACCCAGACCCTTACCCTAACCCTAACCTGAACCCTAACCCTAACCCTAACGCAAACCCTAACCCTAACCCTAACACTAACCCTAACACTAACCCTAACCCTAACAGTAACCCTAAACCTAAACCTAACCCTAACCCTAACCCTAACCCTAACCCTAAAACCTAACCCTAATCCTAACCCTAACCATAACCCTAACCCTAACACTAATCCTAACCCTAACACTAACCACTGTTCTAAATTCTAACAATACTTTGATAAATCCCAAACAACGCATCTTCTTTTCACCGAAACACATCTCTGTTTCTAACAAAAGCATTTCATGAAATTCGTACACTTTCAAAAGAACGAGACTATCTTTCCAAGTAAAGCTTCTAAGGGGAAGAGGAACAATATTCTCAATTCTAACAATACTTTGATATATCCCAAACAACGAATCTTCTTTTCACAGAAACACGTCTGTGTTTCTCACAAAAGCATTTCATGAAATTCATACACTTTCATAAGACGAGATTATCTTTCAAAGTAAAGCTTCCAAGCGGAAGAGGAACACTGTTCTCAATTCTAACAATACTGTGAAACATCCCACACAACGAATCTTCTTTTCAATCACGTCTACGTTTCTTACAAAAGCATTTCATGAAATTCATACACTTTCAGATGAATGTGAATATCTCTCAAAGTAAAGCTTCTAAACAGAAGAGGAACACTGATCTCAATTCTAACAATACTTTGATACATCCCAAACAACGAATCTTCTATAAAAAGAAACACGTCTGTGTTTCTTACAAAAGCATTTCATGAAATTCATACACTTTCAAAAGAACGAGATTATCTTTCAAAGTAAAGTTTCTTAGGGGAAGAGTAAAACTCTTCAAAATTCTTTTTTTTAACCCTAACCCAAACCCTAACCCTAACCCTAAACGTAACCCAAACCCTAATCCTAACCCTAACCCTAACCCTAATCCTAACCCTAACCCTAACCCTAACCATAACCCTAACCCTAACCCTAAACCCTAACCCTAAACCTAACCGTACCCGTAACCCTAAACCTAACCCAAACCATAACCATAACCCTTACCCTAACTCTAACCCAAACCCTAACCGTAACCCTAACCGGAACCCAAACCCTAAACCTAACCCTAACCCTAACCCTAACCCTAACCCTAACCCTAACCCAAACCCTAACCGTAACCCTAACCCTAACCCAAACCCTAAACCTAACCCTAACCCTAACCCTAATCCTAACCCTAACCCCTAATCCTACCCCAAACCCAACCCTAACCGTAACCCCAACCTTAACCATTACCCTAACCCTAACCCAAACCCTAACCCTAACACTAACCCTAACCCAAACCCTAACCCAAACCCTAACCCTAACCCTAACCCTAACGCTAACCCTAACCCCTAAAGCTAACCCTAACCTAAACCCTAAACCTAACCCTAATCCTAACCCTAACTCCTAACCCTGACCCTAACTCTACCCTATTCCTAACCCTAACCCTTTCCATAACCCTTACCCTAACCCTAACACAAACCATAACCCTAACCCTAACCCTAATCCTAACCCTAAACCAAACCCTAACGCTAACCCTAACCCTAACACTAACGCTAACCCTAACCCTAAAACCTAACCCTAACCCTAACCATAACTCTAACCCTAACACTAATCCTAACCCTAACCCTTAACCCTGACCCTAACTCTACCCTATTCCTAACCCTAACCCTTACCATAACCCTTACCCTAACCCTAACCCTAAAACCTAACCCTAACCCTAACCATAACCCTAACCCTAACACTAATCCTAACCCTAACACTAACCACTGTTCTAAATTCTAACAATACTTTGATAAATCCCAAACAACGCATCTTCTTTTCACCGAAACACATCTCTGTTTCTAACAAAAGCATTTCATGAAATTCGTACACTTTCAAAAGAACGAGACTATCTTTCAAAGTAAAGCTTCTAAGGGGAAGAGGAACAATATTCTCAATTCTAACAATACTTTGACATATCCCAAACAACGAATCTTCTTTTCACAGAAACACGTCTGTGTTTCTCACAAAAGCATTTCATGAAATTCATACACTTTCATAAGACGAGATTATATTTGAAAGTAAAGCTTCTAAGCGGAAGAGGAACACTGTTCTCAATTCTAACAATACTGTGAAACATCCCACACAACGAATCTTCTTTTCAATCACGTCTACGTTTCTTACAAAAGCATTTCATGAAATTCATACACTTTCAGATGAATGTGAATATCTCTCAAAGTAAAGTTTCTAAACAGAAGAGGAACACTGATCTCAATTCTAACAATACTTTGATACATCCCAAACAACGAATCTTCTTTTCAAAGAAACACGTCTGTGTTTCTTACAAAAGCATTTCATGAAATTCATACACTTTCAAAAGAACGAGATTATCTTTCAAAGTAAAGTTTCTTAGGGGAAGAGTAAAACTCTTCTAAATTCTATTTTTTTTAATCCTAACACTAACCCTAACCATAAACCCTGACCCTAACCCTAACCCTAACTGTAACTGTAAAACTAAACCTAACCCTTACCCTAACCCTAACCCAAACCCTAACGCTAACCCTAACCCTAACCCTTACCCTAACCCCTAACCCTAACCCTAACCCTACCCTAACTCTAACCCTAACACTTATGCTAACCCTAACCCAAACCCTAACCCTAACCCTAAACGTAACCCAAACCCTAATCCTAACCCTAACCCTAACCCTAATCCTAACCCTAACCCTAACCCTAACCATAACCCTAACCCTAACCCTAACACTAACCCTAACCATAAACCCTGACCCTAACCCTAACCCTAACCGTAACTGTAAAACTAACCCTAATCCTAACCCTAACCATAACCGTAACTGTAAAACTAACCCTAACCCTTACCCTAACCCTAACCCAAACCCTAACGCTAACCCTAAACCTAACCCTAACCCTAACCCCTAACGCTAACCCTAACCCTACCCTAACCCTAACCCTAACACTTATGCTAACCCTAACCCAAACCCTAACCCTAACCCTAAACGTAACCCAAACCCTAATCCTAACCCTAACCCTAACCCTAATCCTAACAATAACCCTAACCCTAACCATAACCCTAACCCTAACCCTAAACCCTAACCCTAACCCTAACCATAACCGTACCCGTAACCCTAAACCTAACCCTAACCATAACCATAACCCTTACCCTAACTCTAACCCAAACCCTAACCGTAACCCTAACCCTAACCCAAACCCTAAACCTAACCCTAACCCTAACCCTAACCCCTAACCCTACCCCTAACCCAACCCTAACTCTAACCCAAACCCTAACCGTAACCCTAACCCTAACCCAAACCCTAAACCTAACCCTAACCCTAACCCTAACCCCTAACCCTAACCCTAACCCTAACCCTAACGCTAACCCTAACCTAAACCCTAACCTAACCCTAACCAAACCCTAACCTGAACCCTAACCCTAACCCTAACCCTCACGCAAACCCTAACCAAACCCTAACCCTAACCCTAACCCTAATCCTAACCCTAACCCCTAACCCTACCCCTAACCCAACCCTAACCGTAACCCCAACATTAACCATTACCCTAACCCTAACCCAAACCCTAACCCTAACACTAACCCTAACCCAAACCCTAACCCAAACCCTAACCCTAACCCTAACCCTAACGCTAACCCTAACCCCTAACGCTAACCCTAACCTAAACCCTAACCTAACCCTAACCCTAACCCTAACCTGAACCCTAACCCTAACCCTAACCCTCACGCAAACCCTAACCAAACCCTAACCCTAACACTAACCATAACCCCAACACTAACCCTAACCCTAACCCTAACCCTAAACCTAACCCTAATCCTAACCCTAACTCCTAACCCTGACCCTAACTCTACCCTATTCCTAACCCTAACCCTTACCATAACCCTTACCCTAACCCTAACACAAACCCTAACACTAACCCTAACCCTAATCCTATCCCTAAACCAAACCCTAACCCTAACCCTAACCCTAACACTAACGCTAACCTTAACCCCTAACCCTAACCCTAACCCTACCCTAACCATAACCCTAACCCTAACCCTTACCCTAAACATAACCCTAACCCTAACCCTAACGCAAACCCTAACCCTAACCCTAACTGTAACCCTAACCCTAACCCTAACTCTAACCCAAAATCTAACCCAAACCCTAACCCTAACACTAACCCTAACGCTAAGCCTAACCCTAACCCTAACCCTAACCTGAACCCTAACCCTAACCCTAACCTTAAGCCTCACGCAAACCCTAACCAAACCCTAACCCTAACACTAACACTAACCCTAACACTAACCCTAAACCTAACCCTAACCCTAAACCTAACCCTAATCCTAACCCTAACCCCTAATCCTGACCCTAACTCTACCCTATTCCTAACCCTAACCCTTACCATTACCCTTACCCTAACCCTAACCCAAACCCTTACCCTAACCCTAACCTGAACCCTAACCCTAACCCTAACGCAAACCCTAACCCTAACCCTAACACTAACCCTAACACTAACCCTAACCCTAACAGTAACCCTAAACCTAAACCTAACCCTAACCCTAACCCTAACCCTAACCCTAAAACCTAACCCTAATCCTAACCCTAACCATAACCCTAACCCTAACACTAATCCTAACCCTAACACTAACCACTGTTCTAAATTCTAACAATACTTTGATAAATCCCAAACAACGCATCTTCTTTTCACCGAAACACATCTCTGTTTCTAACAAAAGCATTTCATGAAATTCGTACACTTTCAAAAGAACGAGACTATCTTTCAAAGTAAAGCTTCTAAGGGGAAGAGGAACAATATTCTCAATTCTAACAATACTTTGATATATCCCAAACAACGAATCTTCTTTTCACAGAAACACGTCTGTGTTTCTCACAAAAGCATTTCATGAAATTCATACACTTTCATAAGACGAGATTATCTTTCAAAGTAAAGCTTCCAAGCGGAAGAGGAACACTGTTCTCAATTCTAACAATACTGTGAAACATCCCACACAACGAATCTTCTTTTCAATCACGTCTACGTTTCTTACAAAAGCATTTCATGAAATTCATACACTTTCAGATCAATGTGAATATCTCTCAAAGTAAAGCTTCTAAACAGAAGAGGAACACTGATCTCAATTCTAACAATACTTTGATACATCCCAAACAACGAATCTTCTATTCAAAGAAACACGTCTGTGTTTCTTACAAAAGCATTTCATGAAATTCATACACTTTCAAAAGAACGAGATTATCTTTCAAAGTAAAGTTTCTTAGGGGAAGAGTAAAACTCTTCTAAATTCTTTTTTTTTTAATCCTAACACTAACCCTAACCATAAACCCTGACCCTAACCCTACCCTAACTGTAACTGTAAAACTAACCCTAACCCTTACCCTAACCCTAACCCAAACCCTAACGCTAACCCTAACCCTAACCCTAACCCCTAACCCTAACCCTAACCCTACCCTAACTCTAACCCTAATACTTATGCTAACCCTAACCCAAACCCTAACCCTAACCCTAAACGTAACCCAAACCGTAATCCTAACCCTAACCCTAACCCTAATCCTAACCCTAACCCTAACCCTAACCATAACCCTAACCCTAACCCTAACCCTATCCCTAACCCTAACCATAAACCCTGACCCTAACCCTAAACCTAACCGTAACTGTAAAACTAACCCTAATCCTAGCCCTAACCCTAACCGTAACTGTAAAACTAACCCTAACCCTTACCCTAACCCTAACCCAAACCCTAACGCTAACCCTAACCCTAACCCTAACTGAACCCTAACCCTAACCCTAACCCTAACGCAAACCCTAACCCAAACCCTAACCCTAACACTAACCCTAACCCTAACACTAACCTTAAACCTCACCCTAACCCTAACCCTAACTCTAACCCTAACTCTAACCCTTACC
Source organism: Microtus californicus (assembly GCA_028537955.1). Lineage (NCBI taxonomy): Eukaryota > Metazoa > Chordata > Mammalia > Rodentia > Cricetidae > Microtus > Microtus californicus. The sequence goes on along the minus strand of JAQJZF010000034.1, from coordinate 1,517,758 downwards.
CTAACCCTAACCAAAACCCTATAGCTAACCCTAACCCTAAACCAAATCCTAACCCTAACCCTAACCCTAAATCTAAGGCTAACCGTAATCCCTAACCCTAACCCTAACCCTAACCCTACCCTAACCATAACCCTAACCCTTACCCTAACCCTAACCCTAACCTGAACCCTAACCCTAACCCTAACCCTAACCCTAAGGCAAACCGTAACACTAAACCTAACACTAACCCTAACCCTAACAGTAAACCTAAATCTAAAC
>JAQJZF010000034.1:1485000-1487500 GCA_028537955.1 Microtus californicus | reverse complement strand
CAAAAGCATTTCATGAAATTCATACACTTTCAAAAGAACGAGATTATCTTTAAAAGTAAAGTTTCTTAGGGGAAGAGTAAAACTCTTCTAAATTCTTTTTTTTTAATCCTAACACTAACCCTAACCATAAACCCTGACCCTAACCCAAACCTAACCGTAACTGTAAAACTAACCCTAACCCTTACCCTAACCCTAACCCAAACCCTAACGCTAACCTTAACCCTAACCCTAACCCTAACCCCTAACCCTAACCCTAACCCTATCCTAACCCTAACCCTAACACTTATGCTAACCCTAACCCAAACCCTAACCCTAACCCTAAACGTAACCCAAACCCTAATCCTAACCCTAACCCTAACCCTAATCCTAACCATAACCCTAACCCTAACCATAACCCTAACCCTAACACTAAACCGTAACTCTAACCCTAATCCTAACCCTAACCGTACCCGTAACCCTAAACCTAACCCTAACCATAACCATAACCCTTACCCTAACTCTAAACCAAACCGTAACCGTAACCCTAACCCTAACCCAAACCCTAAACCTAACCCTAACCCTAACCCTAACCCTAACCTCTAACCCTACCCCTAACCCAACCCTAACCGTAACCTCAACCTTAACCATTACCCTAACCCTAACCCAAACCCTAACCCTAAAATTAAACCTAACCCAAACCCTAACCCAAACCCTAACCCTAACCCTAATGCTAACCTTAACCCCTAACGCTAACCCTAACCTAAACCCTAACCTAACCCTAACCCTAACCCTAACCTGAACCCTAACCCTAACCCTAACCCTCACGCAAACCCTAACCAAACCCTAACCCTAACACTAACCATAACCAAAACACTAACCCAAACCCTAACCCTAACCCTAAACGTAAACCAAACCCTAATCCTAATCCTAACCCTATCCCTAATCCTAACCCTAACCCTAACCCTAACCATAACCCTAACCCTAACCCTAAACCGTAACTCTAACCCTAACCCTAACCCTAACTCCTAACCCTGACCCTAACTCTACCCTATTCTTAACCCTAACCCTTACCATAACCCTTACCCTAACCCTAACCCAAACCCTAACACTAACCCTAATCCTAAACCTAAACCAAACCCTAACCCAAACCCTAACCCTAACACTAACGCTAACCGTAACCCCTAACCCTAACCCTAACCCTAATCCTAACCCTAACCCTAACCCTAACCATAACCCTAACCCTAACCCTATACCCTAACCCTAACCCTAACCATAACCCTACCCTAACCATAACCCTAACCCTATCCCTTACCCTAACGATAACCCTAACCCTAACCCTAACGCAAACCCTAACCCTAACCCTAAATGTAACCCTAACCCTAACCCTAACCCTAACCCTAACTGTAACCCTAACCCTAACACTAACTCTAACCCTAACGCTAAGCCTAACCCTAACCCTAACCTGAACCCTAACCCTAACCCTAACATTAACCCTCACGCAAACCCTAACCAAACCCTAACCCTAAGACTAACACTAACCCTAACCCTAACCCTAACAGTAACCCTAAACCTAAACCTAACCCTAACCCTAACCCTAACCCTAACCTGAACCCTAACCCTAACCCTAACGCAAACCCTAACCCTAACCCTAACACTAAACCTAACACTAACCCTAACCCTAACAGTAACCCTAAACCTAAACCTAACCCTAATCCTAACCCTAACCCTAACCCTAAAACCTAACCCTAACCCTAACCCTAACCATAACCCTAACCCTAACACTAATCCTAACCCTAACACTAACCACTGTTCTAAATTCTAACAATACTTTGATAAATCCCAAACAATGCATCTTCTTTTCACCGAAACACATCTCTGTTTCTAACAAAAGCATTTCATGAAATTCGTACACTTTCAAAAGAACGAGACTATCTTTCAAAGTAAAGCTTCTAAGGGGAAGAGGAACAATATTCTCAATTCTAACAATACTTTGATATATCCCAAACAACAAATCTTCTTTTCACAGAAACACGTCTGTGTTTCTCACAAAAGCATTTCATGAAATTCATACACTTTCATAAGACGAGATTATCTTTCCAAGTAAAGCTTCTAAGCGGAAGAGGAACACTGTTCTCAATTCTAACAATACTGTGAAACATCCCACACAACGAATCTTCTTTTCAATCACGTCTACGTTACTTACAAAAGCATTTCATGAAATTCATACACTTTCAGATGAATGTGAATATCTCTCAAAGTAAAGCTTCTAAACAGAAGAGGAACACTGATCTCAATTCTAACAATACTTTGATACATCCCAAACAACGAATCTTCTTTTCAAAGAAACACGTCTGTGTTTCTTACAAAAGCATTTCATGAAATTCATACACTTTCAAAAGAACGAGATTATCTTTCAAAGTAAAGTTTCTTAGGGGAAGAGTAAAACTCTTCTAAATTCTTTTTTTTTAATCCTAACACTAACCCTAACCATAAACCCTGACCCTAACCCTAACCCTAACTG
>JAQJZF010000034.1:1470000-1472500 GCA_028537955.1 Microtus californicus | reverse complement strand
TAACCCCAACCTTAACCATTACCCTAACCCTAACCCAAACCCTAACCCTAACACTAACCCTAACCCAAACCCTAACCCAAACCCTAACCCTAACCCTAACCCTAACGCTAACCCTAACCCCTAAAGCTAACCCTAACCTAAACCCTAAACCTAACCCTAATCCTAACCCTAACTCCTAACCCTGACCCTAACTCTACCCTATTCCTAACCCTAACCCTTTCCATAACCCTTACCCTAACCCTAACACAAACCATAACCCTAACCCAAACCCTAATCCTAACCCTAAACCAAACCCTAACGCTAACCCTAACCCTAACACTAACGCTAACCCTAACCCTAAAACCTAACCCTAACCCTAACCATAACTCTAACCCTAACACTAATCCTAACCCTAACCCTTAACCCTGACCCTAACTCTACCCTATTCCTAACCCTAACCCTTACCATAACCCTTACCCTAACCCTAACCCTAAAACCTAACCCTAACCCTAACCATAACCCTAACCCTAACACTAATCCTAACCCTAACACTAACCACTGTTCTAAATTCTAACAATACTTTGATAAATCCCAAACAACGCATCTTCTTTTCACCGAAACACATCTCTGTTTCTAACAAAAGCATTTCATGAAATTCGTACACTTTCAAAAGAACGAGACTATCTTTCAAAGTAAAGCTTCTAAGGGGAAGAGGAACAATATTCTCAATTCTAACAATACTTTGACATATCCCAAACAACGAATCTTCTTTTCACAGAAACACGTCTGTGTTTCTCACAAAAGCATTTCATGAAATTCATACACTTTCATAAGACGAGATTATCTTTGAAAGTAAAGCTTCTAAGCGGAAGAGGAACACTGTTCTCAATTCTAACAATACTGTGAAACATCCCACACAACGAATCTTCTTTTCAATCACGTCTACGTTTCTTACAAAAGCATTTCATGAAATTCATACACTTTCAGATGAATGTGAATATCTCTCAAAGTAAAGCTTCTAAACAGAAGAGGAACACTGATCTCAATTCTAACAATACTTTGATACATCCCAAACAACGAATCTTCTTTTCAAAGAATCACGTCTGTGTTTCTTACAAAAGCATTTCATGAAATTCATACACTTTCAAAAGAACGAGATTATCTTTCAAAGTAAAGTTTCTTAGGGGAAGAGTAAAACTCTTCTAAATTCTATTTTTTTTAATCCTAACACTAACCCTAACCATAAACCCTGACCCTAACCCTAACCCTAACTGTAACTGTAAAACTAAACCTAACCCTTACCCTAACCCTAACCCAAACCCTAACGCTAACCCTAACCCTAACCCTAACCCTTACCCTAACCCCTAACCCTAACCCTAACCCTACCCTAACTCTAACCCTAACACTTATGCTAACCCTAACCCAAACCCTAACCCTAACCCTAAACGTAACCCAAACCCTAATCCTAACCCTAACCCTAACCCTAATCCTAACCCTAACCCTAACCCTAACCATAACCCTAACCCTAACCCTAACACTAACCCTAACCATAAACCCTGACCCTAACCCTAACCCTAACCGTAACTGTAAAACTAACCCTAATCCTAACCCTAACCATAACCGTAACTGTAAAACTAACCCTAACCCTTACCCTAACCCTAACCCAAACCCTAACGCTAACCCTAAACCTAACCCTAACCCTAACCCCTAACGCTAACCCTAACCCTACCCTAACCCTAACCCTAACACTTATGCTAAGCCTAACCCAAACCCTAACCCTAACCCTAAACGTAACCCAAACCCTAATCCTAACCCTAACCCTAACCCTAATCCTAACAATAACCCTAACCCTAACCATAACCCTAACCCTAACCCTAAACCCTAACCCTAACCCTAACAATAACCGTACCCGTAACCCTAAACCTAACCCTAACCATAACCATAACCCTTACCCTAACTCTAACCCAAACCCTAACCGTAACCCTAACCCTAACCCAAACCCTAAACCTAACCCTAACCCTAACCCTAACCCCTAACCCTACCCCTAACCCAACCCTAACTCTAACCCAAACCCTAACCGTAACCCTAACCCTAACCCAAACCCTAAACCTAACCCTAACCCTAACCCTAACCCTAACCCCTAACCCTAACCCTAACCCTAACCCTAACGCTAACCCTAACCTAAACACTAACCTAACCCTAACCAAACCCTATCCTGAACCCTAACCCTAACCCTAACCCTCACGCAAACCCTAACCAAACCCTAACCCTAACCCTAACCCTAACCCTAACCCTAACCGTACCCGTAACCCTAAACCTAACCCTAACCATAACCATAACCCTTACCCTAACTCTAACCCAAACCCTAACCGTAACCCTAACCCTAACCCAAACCCTAAACCTAACCCTAACCCTAACCCTAATCCTAACCCTAACCCCTAACCCTACCCCTAACCCAACCCTAACCGTAACCCCAACCTTAACCATTACCCTAACCCTAACCCAAACCCTAACCCTAACA
>JAQJZF010000034.1:1437500-1467500 GCA_028537955.1 Microtus californicus | reverse complement strand
TAATCCTAACCCTAACTCCTAACCCTGACCCTAACTCTACTCTATTCCTAACCCTAACCCTTTCCATAACCCTTACCCTAACCCTAACACAAACCATAACCCTAACCCTAACTTTAATCCTAACCCTAAACCAAACCCTAACGCTAACCCTAACCCTAACACTAACGCTAACCCTAACCCTAAAACCTAACCCTAACCCTAACCATAACTCTAACCCTAACACTAATCCTAACCCTAACCCCTAACCCTGACCCTAACTCTACCCTATTCCTAACCCTAACCCTTAACATAACCCTTACCCTAACCCTAACCCTAAAACCTAACCCTAACCCTAACCATAACCCTAACCCTAACACTAATCCTAACCCTAACACTAACCACTGTTCTAAATTCTAACAATACTTTGATAAATCCCAAACAACGCATCTTCTTTTCACCGAAACACATCTCTGTTTCTAACAAAAGCATTTCATGAAATTCGTACACTTTCAAAAGAACGAGACTATCTTTGAAAGTAAAGCTTCTAAGGGGAAGAGGAACACTGTTCTCAATTCTAACAATACTGTGAAACATCCCACACAACGAATCTTCTTTTCAATCACGTCTACGTTTCTTACAAAAGCATTTCATGAAATTCATACACTTTCATAAGACGAGATTATCTTTGAAAGTAAAGCTTCTAAGCGGAAGAGGAACACTGTTCTCAATTCTAACAATACTGTGAAACATCCCACACAACGAATCTTCTTTTCAATCACGTCTACGTTTCTTACAAAAGCATTTCATGAAATTCATACACTTTCAGATGAATGTGAATATCTCTCAAAGTAAAGCTTCTAAACAGAAGAGGAACACAGATCTCAATTCTAACAATACTTTGATACATCCCAAACAACGAATCTTCTTTTCAAAGAAACACGTCTGTGTTTCTTACAAAAGCATTTCATGAAATTCATACACTTTCAAAAGAACGAGATTATCTTTAAAAGTAAACTTTCTTAGGGGAAGAGTAAAACTCTTCTAAATTCTTTTTTTTTAATCCTAACACTAACCCTAACCATAAACCCTGACCCTAACCCAAACCTAACCGTAACTGTAAAACTAACCCTAACCCTTACCCTAACCCTAACCCAAACCCTAACGCTAACCCTAACCCTAACCCTAACCCTAACCCCTAACCCTAACCCTAACCCTACCCTAACCCTAACCCTAACACTTATGCTAACCCTAACCCAAACCCTAACCCTAACCCTAAACGTAACCCAAACCCTAATCCTAACCCTAACCCTAACCCTAATCCTAACCCTAACCCTAACCCTAACCATAACCCTAACCCTAACCCTAAACCGTAACTCTAACCCTAATCCTAACCCTAACCGTACCCGTAACCCTAAACCTAACCCTAACCATAACCATAACCCTTACCCTAACTCTAAACCAAACCGTAACCGTAACCCTAACCCTAACCCAAACCCTAACCCTAACCCTAACCCTAACCCTAACCCTAACCTCTAACCCTACCCCTAACCCAACACTAACCGTAACCTCAACCTTAACCATTACCCTAACCCTAACCCAAACCCTAACCCTAAAACTAAACCTAACCCAAACCCTAACCCAAACCCTAACCCTAACCCTAATGCTAACCATAACCCCTAACGCTAACCCTAACCTAAACCCTAACCTAACCCTAACCCTAACCCTAACATGAACCCTAACCCTAACCCTAACCCTCACGCAAACCCTAACCAAACCCTAACCCTAACACTAACCATAACCAAAACACTAACCCAAACCCTAACCCTAACCCTAAACGTAACCCAAACCCTAATCCTAACCCTAACCCTAACCCTAATCCTAACCCTAACCCTAACCCTAACCATAACCCTAACCCTAACCCTAAACCGTAACTCTAACCCTAACCCTAACCCTAACTCCTAACCCTGACCCTAACTCTACCCTATTCTTAACCCTAACCCTTACCATAACCCTTACCCTAACCCTAACCCAAACCCTAACACTAACCCTAATCCTAAACCTAAACCAAACCCTAACCCAAACCCTAACCCTAACACTAACGCTAACTGTAACCCCTAACCCTAACCCTAACCCTAATCCTAACCCTAACCCTAACCCTAACCATAACCCTAACCCTAACCCTATACCCTAACCCTAACCCTAACCATAACCCTACCCTAACCATAACCCTAACCCTATCCCTTACCCTAACGATAACCCTAACCCTAACCCTAACGCAAACCCTAACCCTAACCCTAAATGTAACCCTAACCCTAACCCTAACCCTAACCTGAACCCTAACCCTAACCCTAACATTAACCCTCACGCAAACCCTAACCAAACCCTAACCCTAAGACTAACACTAACCCTAACCCTAACCCTAACAGTAACCCTAAACCTAAACCTAACCCTAACCCTAACCCTAACCCTAACCTGAACCCTAACCCTAACCCTAACGCAAACCCTAACCCTAACCCTAACACTAAACCTAACACTAACCCTAACCCTAACAGTAACCCTAAACCTAAACCTAACCCTTATCCTAACCCTAACCCTAACCCTAAAACCTAACCCTAACCCTAACCCTAACCATAACCCTAACCCTAACACTAATCCTAACCCTAACACTAACCACTGTTCTAAATTCTAACAATACTTTGATAAATCCCAAACAATGCATCTTCTTTTCACCAAAACACATCTCTGTTTCTAACAAAAGCATTTCATGAAATTCGTACAATTTCAAAAGAACGAGACTATCTTTCAAAGTAAAGCTTCTAAGGGGAAGAGGAACAATATTCTCAATTCTAACAATACTTTGATATATCCCAAACAACAAATCTTCTTTTCACAGAAACACGTCTGTGTTTCTCACAAAAGCATTTCATGAAATTCATACACTTTCATAAGACGAGATTATCTTTCAAAGTAAAGCTTCTAAGCGGAAGAGGAACACTGTTCTCAATTCTAACAATACTGTGAAACATCCCACACAACGAATCTTCTTTTCAATCACGTCTACGTTTCTTACAAAAGCATTTCATGAAATTCATACACTTTCAGATGAATGTGAATATCTCTCAAAGTAAAGCTTCTAAACAGAAGAGGAACACTGATCTCAATTCTAACAATACTTTGATACATCCCAAACAACGAATCTTCTTTTCAAAGAAACACGTCTGTGTTTCTTACAAAAGCATTTCATGAAATTCATACACTTTCAAAAGAACGAGATTATCTTTCAAAGTAAAGTTTCTTAGGGGAAGAGTAAAACTCTTCTAAATTCTTTTTTTTTAATCCTAACACTAACCCTAACCATAAACCCTGACCCTAACCCTAACCCTAACTGTAACTGTAAAACTAACCCTAACCCTTACCCTAACCCTAACCCAAACCCTAACGCTAACCCTAACCCTAACCCTAACCCTAACCCCTAACCCTAACCCTAACCCTACCCTAACCCTAACCCTAACACTTATGCTAACCCTAACCCAAACCCTAACCCTAACCCTAAACGTAACCCAAACCCTAATCCTAACCCTAACCCTAACCCTAACCCTAATCCTAACAATAACCCTAACCCTAACCATAACCCTAAACCTAACCCTAAACCCTAACCCTAACCCTAACCATAACCGTAACCGTAACCCTAAACCTAACCCTAACCATAACCATAACCCTTACCCTAACTCTAACCCAAACCCTAACCGTAACCCTAACCATAAACCAAACCCTAAACCTAACCCTAACCCTAACCCTAATCCTAACCCTAACCCCTAACCCTACCCCTAACCCAACCCTAACCGTAACCCCAACCTTAACCATTACCCTAACCCTAACCCAAACCCTAACCCTAACACTAACCCTAACCCAAACCCTAACCCAAACCCTAAACCTAACCCTAACCCTAACCCTAACCCTAACCCTAACCCTAACCCTAACCCTAACCCAAACCCTAACCGTAACCCTAACCCTAACCCAAACCCTAAACCTAACCCTAACCCTAACCCTAATCCTAACCCTAACCCCTAATCCTACCCCTAACACAACCCTAACCGTAACCCCAACCTTAACCATTACCCTAACCCTAACCCAAACCCTAACCCTAACACTAACCCTAACCCAAACCCTAACCCAAACCCTAACCCTTACCCTAACCCTAACACTAACCCTAACCCCTAAAGCTAACCCTAACCTAAACCCTAAACCTAACCCTAATCCTAACCCTAACTCCTAACCCTGACCCTAACTCTACCCTATTCCTAACCCTAACCCTTACCATAACCCTTACCCTAACCCTAACACAAACCATAACCCTAACCCTAACCCTAATCCTAACCCTAAACCAAACCCTAACGCTAAACCTAACCCTAACACTAATGCTAACCCTAACCCTAAAACCTAACCCTAACCCTAACCATAACCCTAACCCTAACACTCATCCTAACCCTAACACCTACCACTGTTCTAAATTCTAACAATACTTTGATAAATCCCAAACAACGCATCTTCTTTTCACCGAAACACATCTCTGTTTCTAACAAAAGCATTTCATGAAATTCGTACACTTTCAAAAGAACGAGACTATCTTTCAAAGTAAAGCTTCTAAGGGGAAGAGGAACAATATTCTCAATTCTAACAATACTTTGATATATCCCAAACAACGAATCTTCTTTTCACAGAAACACGTCTGTGTTTCTCACAAAAGCATTTCATGAAATTCATACACTTTCATAAGACGAGATTATCTTTGAAAGTAAAGCTTCTAAGCGGAAGAGGAACACTGTTCTCAATTCTAACAATACTGTGAAACATCCCACACAACGAATCTTCTTTTCAATCACGTCTACGTTTCTTACAAAAGCATTTCATGAAATTCATACACTTTCAGATGAATGTGAATATCTCTCAAAGTAAAGCTTCTAAACAGAAGAGGAACACTGATCTCAATTCTAACAATACTTTGATACATCCCAAACAACGAATCTTCTTTTCAAAGAAACACGTCTGTGTTTCTTACAAAAGCATTTCATGAAATTCATACACTGTCAAAAGAACGAGATTATCTTTCAAAGTAAAGTTTCTTAGGGGAAGAGTAAAACTCTTCTAAATTCTATTTTTTTTAATCCTAACACTAACCCTAACCATAAACCCTGACCCTAACCCTAACTGTAACTGTAAAACTAAACCTAACCCTTACCCTAACCCTAACCCAAACCCTAACGCTAACCCTAACCCTAACCCTAACCCTAACCCTAACCCCTAACCCTAACCCTAACCCTACCCTAACTCTAACCCTAACACTTATGCTAACCCTAACCCAAACCCTAAACCTAACCCTAAACGTAACCCAAACCCTAATCCTAACCCTAACCCTAACCCTAATCCTAACCCTAACCCTAACCCTAACCATAACCCTAACCCTAACCCTAACACTAACCCTAACCATAAACCCTGACCCTAACCCTAACCCTAACCGTAACTGTAAAACTAACCCTAATCCTAACCCTAACCATAACCGTAACTGTAAAACTAACCCTAACCCAAACCCTAACGCTAACCCTAACCCTAACCCTAACCCTAATCCCTAACCCTAACCCTAACCCTACCCTAACCCTAACCCTAACACTTATGCTAACCCTAACCCAAACCCTAACCCTAACCCTAAACGTAACCCAAACCCTAATCCTAAGCCTAACCCTAATCCTAACAATAACCCTAAACCTAACCATAACCCTAACCCTAACTCTAACCCAAACCCTAACCGTAACCCTAACCCTAACCCAAACCCTAAACCTAACCCTAACCATAACCATAACCCTTACCCTAACTCTAACCCAAACCCTAACCGTAACCCTAACCCTAACCCAAACCCTAAACCTAACCCTAACCCTAACCCTAACCCCTAACCCTACCCCTAACCCAACCCTAACCATAACCGCAACCTTAACCATTACCCTAACCCTAACCCAAACCCTAACCCTAACACTAACCCTAACCCAAACCCTAACCCTAACCCTAACCCTAACGCTAACCGTAATCTAAACCCTAACCTAACCCTAACCCTAACCCTAACCTGAACCCTAACCCTAACCCTAACCCTCACGCAAACCCTAACCAAACCCTAACCCTAACACTAACCATAACCCCAACACTAACCCTAACCCTAACCCTAAACCCTAACCCTAACCCTAACCCAAACCCTAAACCTAACCCTAACCATAACCATAACCCTTACCCTAACTCTAACCCAAAACCTAACCGTAACCCTAACCCTAACCCAAACCCTAAACCTAACCCTAACCCTAACCCTAATCCTAACCCTAACCCCTAACCCTATCCCTAACCCAACCCTAACCGTAACCCCAACCTTAACCATTACCCTAACCCTAACCCAAACCCTAACCCTAACACTAACCCTAACCCAAACCCTAACCCAAACCCTAACCCTAACCCTAACCCTAACGCTAACCCTAACCCCTAACGCTAACCCTAACCTAAACCCTAACCTAACCCTAACCCTAACCCTAACCTGAACCCTAACCCTAACCCTAACCCTCACGCAAACCCTAACCAAACCCTAACCCTAACACTAACCATAACCCCAACACTAACCCTAACCCTAACCCAAACCCTAAACCTAACCCTAATCCTAACCCTAACTCCTAACCCTGACCCTAACTCTACCCTATTCCTAACCCTAACCCTTACCATAACCCTTACGCTAACCCTAACACAAACCCTAACCCTAACCCTAACCCTAACCCTAACCCTAACCCTAACCCTAACCCTAACCCTAACCCTAATCCTAACCCTAACCCCTAACCCTGACCCTAACTCTACCCTATTCCTAACCCTAACCCTTACCATAACCCTTACCCTAACCCTAACCCAAACCCTTACCCTAACCCTAACCTGAACCCTAACCCTAACCCTAACGCAAACCCTAACCCTAACCCTAACACTAACCCTAACACTAACCCTAACCCTAACAGTAACCCTAAACCTAAACCTAACCCTAACCCTAACCCTAACCCTAACCCTAACCCTAACCCTAACCCTAAAACCTAACCCTAATCCTAACCCTAACCATAACCCTAACCCTAACACTAATCCTAACCCTAACACTAACCACTGTTCTAAATTCTAACAATACTTTGATATATCCCAAACAACAAATCTTCTTTTCACAGAAACACGTCTGTGTTTCTCACAAAAGCATTTCATGAAATTCATACACTTTCATAAGACGAGATTATCTTTCAAAGTAAAGCTTCCAAGCGGAAGAGGAACACTGTTCTCAATTCTAACAATACTGTGAAACATCCCACACAACGAATCTTCTTTTCAATCACGTCTACGTTTCTTACAAAAGCATTTCATGAAATTCATACACTTTCAGATGAATGTGAATATCTCTCAAAGTAAAGCTTCTAAACAGAAGAGGAACACTGATCTCAATTCTAACAATACTTTGATACATCCCAAACAACGAATCTTCTATAAAAAGAAACACGTCTGTGTTTCTTACAAAAGCATTTCATGAAATTCATACACTTTCAAAAGAACGAGATTATCTTTCAAAGTAAAGTTTCTTAGGGGAAGAGTAAAACTCTTCAAAATTCTTTTTTTTAATCCTAACCCTAACCCTAACCATAAACCCTGACCCTAACCCTAACCGTAACTGTAAAACTAACCCTAACCCTTACCCTAACCCTAACCCAAACCCTAACGCTAACCCTAACCCTAACCCTAACCATAACCCCTAACACTAACCCTAACCCTACCCTAACTCTAACCCTAACACTTATGCTAACCCTAACCCAAACCCTAACCCTAACCCTAAAGGTAACCCAAACCCTAATCCTAACCCTAACCCTAACCCTAATCCTAACCCTAACCCTAACCCTAACCATAACCCTAACCCTAACCCTAAACCCTAACCCTAACCCTAACCCTAACCCTAATCGTACCCGTAACCCTAAACCTAACCCTAACCATAACCATAACCCTTACCCTAACTCTAACCCAAACCCTAACCGTAACCCTAACCGTAACCCAAACCCTAAACCTAACCCTAACCCTAACCCTAACCCTAACCCTAACCCTAACCCAAACCCTAACCAACCCTAACCCTAACCCAAACCCTAAACCTCACCCTAACCCTAACCCTAATCCTAACCCTAACCCCTAATCCTACCCCTAACCCAACCCTAACCGTAACCCCAACCTTAACCATTACCCTAACCCTAACCCAAACCCTAACCCTAACACTAACCCTAACCCAAACCCTAACCCAAACCCTAACCCTAACCCTAACCCTAACGCTAACCCTAACCCCTAAAGCTAACCCTAACCTAAACCCTAAACCTAACCCTAATCCTAACCCTAACTCCTAACCCTGACCCTAACTCTACCCTATTCCTAAACCTAACCCTTTCCATAACCCTTACCCTAACCCTAACACAAACCATAACCCTAACCCTAACCCTAATCCTAACCCTAAACCAAACCCTAACGCTAACCCTAACCCTAACACTAACGCTAACCCTAACCCTAAAACCTAACCCTAACCCTAACCATAACTCTAACCCTAACACTAATCCTAACCCTAACCCCTAACCCTGACCCTAACTCTACCCTATTCCTAACCCTAACCCTTACCATAACCCTTACCCTAACCCTAACCCTAAAACCTAACCCTAACCCTAACCATAACCCTAACCCTAACACTAATCCTAACCCTAACACTAACCACTGTTCTAAATTCTAACAATACTTTGATAAATCCCAAACAACGCATCTTCTTTTCACCGAAACACATCTCTGTTTCTAACAAAAGCATTTCATGAAATTCGTACACTTTCAAAAGAACGAGACTATCTTTCAAAGTAAAGCTTCTAAGGGGAAGTGGAACAATATTCTCAATTCTAACAATACTTTGACATATCCCAAACAACGAATCTTCTTTTCACAGAAACACGTCTGTGTTTCTCACAAAAGCATTTCATGAAATTCATACACTTTCATAAGACGAGATTATCTTTGAAAGTAAAGCTTCTAAGCGGAAGAGGAACACTGTTCTCAATTCTAACAATACTGTGAAACATCCCACACAACGAATCTTCTTTTCAATCACGTCTACGTTTCTTACAAAAGCATTTCATGAAATTCATACACTTTCAGATGAATGTGAATATCTCTCAAAGTAAAGCTTCTAAACAGAAGAGGAACACAGATCTCAATTCTAACAATACTTTGATACATCCCAAACAACGAATCTTCTTTTCAAAGAAACACGTCTGTGTTTCTTACAAAAGCATTTCATGAAATTCATACACTTTCAAAAGAACGAGATTATCTTTCAAAGTAAAGTTTCTTAGGGGAAGAGTAAAACTCTTCTAAATTCTTTTTTTTTAATCCTAACACTAACCCTAACCATAAACCCTGACCCTAACCCAAACCTAACCGTAACTGTAAAACTAACCCTAACCCTTACCCTAACCCTAACACAAACCCTAACGCTAACCCTAACCCTAACCCTAACCCCTAACCCTAACCCTAACCCTACCCTAACCCTAACCCTAACACTTATGCTAACCCTAACCCAAACCCTAACCCTAACCCTAAACGTGACCCAAACCCTAATCCTAACCCTAACCCTAACCCTAATCCTAACCCTAAACCTAACCCTAACCATAACCCTAACCCTAACCCTAAACCGTAACTCTAACCCTAATCCTAACCCTAACCGTACCCGTAACCCTAAACCTAACCCTAACCATAACCATAACCCTTACCCTAACTCTAAACCAAACCGTAACCGTAACCCTAACCCTAACCCAAACCCTAAACCTAACCCTAACCCTAACCCTAATCCTAACCCTAAACCTAACCCTAACCATAACCCTAACCCTAACCCTAAACCGTAACTCTAACCCTAATCCTAACCCTAACCGTACCCGTAACCCTAAACCTAACCCTAACCATAACCATAACCCTTACCCTAACTCTAAACCAAACCGTAACCGTAACCCTAACCCTAACCCAAACCCTAAACCTAACCCTAACCCTAACCCTAACCCTAACCTCTAACCCTACCCCTAACCCAACCCTAACCGTAACCTCAACCTTAACCATTACCCTAACCCTAACCCAAACCCTAACCCTAAAACTAAACCTAACCCAAACCCTAACCCAAACCCTAACCCTAACCCTAATGCTAACCATAACCCCTAACGCTAACCCTAACCTAAACCCTAACCTAACCCTAACCCTAACCCTAACCTGAACCCTAACCCTAACCCTAACCCTCACGCAAACCCTAACCAAACCCTAACCCTAACACTAACCATAACCAAAACACTAACCCAAACCCTAACCCTAACCCTAAACGTAACCAAAACCCTAATACTAACCCTAACCCTAACCCTAATCCTAACCCTAACCCTAACCATAACCATAACCCTAACCCTAACCCTAAACCGTAACTCTAACCCTAACCCTAACCCTAACTCCTAACCCTGACCCTAACTCTACCCTATTCTTAACCCTAACCCTTACCATAACCCTTACCCTAACCCAAACCCAAACCCTAACCCTAACCCTAATACTAAACCTAAACCAAACCCTAACCCAAACCCTAACCCTAACACTAACGCTAACCGTAACCCCTAACCCTAACCCTAATCCTAACCCTAACCCTAACCCTAACCATAACCCTAACCCTAACCCTATACCCTAACCCTAACCCTAACCATAACGCTACCCTAACCATAACCCTAACCCTATCCCTTACCCTAACGATAACCCTAACCCTAACCCTAACGCAAACCCTAACCCTAACCCTAAATGTAACCCTAACCCTAACCCTAACCCTAACTGTAACCCTAACCCTAACACTAACTCTAACCCTAACGCTAAGCCTAACCCTAACCCTAACCTGAACCCTAACCCTAACCCTAACCTTAACCCTCACGCAAACCCTAACCAAACCCTAACCCTAAGACTAACACTAACCCTAACCCTAACCCTAACAGTAACCCTAAACCTAAACCTAACCCTAACCCTAACCCTAACCCTAACATGAACCCTAACCCTAACCCTAACGCAAACCCTAACCCTAACCCTAAATGTAACCCTAACCCTAACCCTAACCCTAACTGTAACCCTAACCCTAACACTAACTCTAACCCTAACGCTAAGCCTAACCCTAACCCTAACCTGAACCCTAACCCTAACCCTAACCTTAACCCTCACGCAAACCCTAACCAAACCCTAACCCTAAGACTAACACTAACCCTAACCCTAACCCTAACAGTAACCCTAAACCTAAACCTCACCCTAACCCTAACCCTAACCCTAACCTGAACCCTAACCCTAACCCTAACGCAAACCCTAACCCTAACCCTAACACTAAACCTAACACTAACCCTAACCCTAACAGTAACCCTAAACCTAAACCTAACCCTAATCCTAACCCTAACCCTAACCCTAAAACCTAACCCTAACCCTAACCCTAACCATAACCCTAACCCTAACACTAATCCTAACCCTAACACTAACCACTGTTCTAAATTCTAACAATACTTTGATAAATCCCAAACAACGCATCTTCTTTTCACCGAAACACATCTCTGTTTCTAACAAAAGCATTTCATGAAATTCGTACACTTTCAAAAGAACGAGACTATCTTTCAAAGTAAAGCTTCTAAGGGGAAGAGGAACAATATTCTCAATTCTAACAATACTTTGATATATCCCAAACAACGAATCTTCTTTTCACAGAAACACGTCTGTGTTTCTCATAAAAGCATTTCATGAAATTCATACACTTTCATAAGACGAGATTATCTTTCAAAGTAAAGCTTCTAAGCGGAAGAGGAACACTGTTCTCAATTCTAACAATACTGTGAAACATCCCACACAACGAATCTTCTTTTCAATCACGTCTACGTTTCTTACAAAAGCATTTCATGAAATTCATACACTTTCAGATGAATGTGAATATCTCTCAAAGTAAAGCTTCTAAACAGAAGAGGAACACTGATCTCAATTCTAACAATACTTTGATACATCCCAAACAACGAATCTTCTTTTCAAAGAAACACGTCTGTGTTTCTTACAAAAGCATTTCATGAAATTCATACACTTTCAAAAGAACGAGATTATCTTTCAAAGTAAAGTTTCTTAGGGGAAGAGTAAAACTCTTCTAAATTCTTTTTTTTAATCCTAACACTAACCCTAACCATAAACCCTGACCCTAACCCTAACCCTAACTGTAACTGTAAAACTAACCCTAACCCTTACCCTAACCCTAACCCAAACCCTAACGCTAACCCTAACCCTAACCCTAACCCCTAACCCTAACCCTAACCCTACCCTAACTCTAACCCTAATACTTATGCTAACCCTAACCCAAACCCTAACCCTAACCCTAAACGTAACCCAAACCCTAATCCTAACCCGAACCCTAACCCTAATCCTAACCCTAACCCTAACCCTAATCATAACCCTAACCCTAACCCTAACCCTAACCCTAACCATAAACCCTGACCCTAACCCTAACCCTAACCGTAACTGTAAAACTAACCCTAATCCTAGCCCTAACCCTAACCGTAAATGTAAAACTAACCCTAACCCTTACCCTAACCCTAACCCAAACCCTAACGCTAACCCTAACCCTAACCCTAACCCTAACCCTAACCCAAACCCCTAACCCTAACCCTAACCCTACCCTAACCCTAACCCTAACACTTATGCTAACCCTAACCCAAACCCTAACCCTAACCCTAAACGTAACCCAAACCCTAATTCTAACTCTAAACCTAACCCTAACCCTAATCCTAACAATAACCCTAACCCTAACCATAACCCTAACCCTAACCCTAAACCCTAACCCTAACCCTAACCATAACCGTAAACGTAACCCTAAACCTAACCCTAACCATAACCATAACCCTTACCCTAACTCTAACCCAAACTCTAACCGTAACCCTAACCCTAACCCAAACCCTAAATCTAACCCTAACCCTAACCCTAATCCTAACCCTAACCCCTAACCCTACCCCTAACAAAACCCTAACCGTAACCCCAACTTAACCATTACCCTAACCCTAACCCAAACCCAAACCCTAACACTAACCCTAACCCAAACCCTAACCCAAACCCTAAACCTAACCCTAACCCTAACCCTAACCCTAACCCTAACCCAAACCCTAACCGTAACCCTAACCCTAACCCAAACCCTAAACCTAACCCTAACCCTAACCCTAATCCTAACCCTAACCCCTAATCCTACCCCTAACACAACCCTAACCGTAACCCCAACCTTAACCATTAACCTAACCCTAACCCAAACCCTAACCCTAACACTAACCCTAACCCAAACCCTAACCCAAACCCTAACCCTAACCCTAACCCTAACGCTAACCCTAACCCCTAAAGCTAACCCTAACCTAAACCCTAAACCTAACCCTAATCCTAACCCTAACTCCTAACCCTTACCCTAACTCTACCCTATTCCTAACCCTAACCCTTACCATAACCCTTACCCTAACCCTAACACAAACCATAACCCTAACCCTAACCCTAATCCTAACCCTAAACCAAACCCTAACGCTAACCCTAACCCTAACACTAACGCTAACCCTAACCCTAAAACATAACCCTAACCCTAACCATAACCCTAACCCTAACACTCATCCTAACCCTAACACTAACCACTGTTCTAAATTCTAACAATACTTTGATAAATCCCAAACAACGCATCTTCTTTTCACCGAAACACATCTCTGTTTCTAACAAAAGCATTTCATGAAATTCGTACACTTTCAAAAGAACGAGACTATCTTTCAAAGTAAAGCTTCTAAGGGGAAGAGGAACAATATTCTCAATTCTAACAATACTTTGATATATCCCAAACAACAAATCTTCTTTTCACAGAAACACGTCTGTGTTTCTCACAAAAGCATTTCATGAAATTCATACACTTTCATAAGACGAGATTATCTTTCAAAGTAAAGCTTCCAAGCGGAAGAGGAACACTGTTCTCAATTCTAACAATACTGTGAAACATCCCACACAACGAATCTTCTTTTCAATCACGTCTACGTTTCTTACAAAAGCATTTCATGAAATTCATACACTTTCAGATGAATGTGAATATCTCTCAAAGTAAAGCTTCTAAACAGAAGAGGAACACTGATCTCAATTCTAACAATACTTTGATACATCCCAAACAACGAATCTTCTATAAAAAGAAACACGTCTGTGTTTCTTACAAAAGCATTTCATGAAATTCATACACTTTCAAAAGAACGAGATTATCTTTCAAAGTAAAGTTTCTTAGGGGAAGAGTAAAACTCTTCAAAATTCTTTTTTTTAATCCTAACCCTAACCCTAACCATAAACCCTGACCCTAACCCTAACAGTAACTGTAAAACTAACCCTAACCCTTACCCTAACCCTAACCCAAACCCTAACGCTAACCCTAACCCTAACCCTAACCCTAACCCCTAACACTAACCCTAACCCTACCCTAACTCTAACCCTAACACTTATGCTAACCCTAACCCAAACCCTAACTCTAACCCTAAACGTAACCCAAACCCTAATCCTAACCCTAACCCTAACCCTAATCCTAACCCTAACCCTAACCCTAACCATAACCCTAACCCTAACCCTAAACCCTAACCCTAACCCTAACCCTAACCGTACCCGTAACCCTAAACCTAACCCTAACCATAACCATAACCCTTACCCTAACTCTAACCCAAACCCTAACCGTAACCCTAACCGTAACCCAAACCCTAAACCTAACCCTAACCCTAACCCTAACCCTAACCCTAACCCTAACCCAAACCCTAACCGTAACCCTAACCCTAACCCAAACCCTAAACCTAACCCTAACCCTAACCCTAATCCTAACCCTAACCCCTAATCCTACCCCTAACCCAACCCTAACCGTAACCCCAACCTTAACCATTACCCTAACCCTAACCCAAACCCTAACCCTAACACTAACCCTAACCCAAACCCTAACCCAAAACCTAACCCTAACCCTAACCCTAACGCTAACCCTAACCCCTAAAGCTAACCCTAACCTAAACCCTAAACCTAACCCTAATCCTAACCCTAACTCCTAACCCTGACCCTAACTCTACCCTATTCCTAACCCTAACCCTTTCCATAACCCTTACCCTAATCCTAACACAAACCATAACCCTAACCCTAACCCTAATCCTAACCCTAAACCAAACCCTAACGCTAACGCTAACCCTAACCCTAAAACCTAACCCTAACCCTAACCATAACTCTAACCCTAACACTAATCCTAACCCTAACCCCTAACCCTGACCCTAACTCTACCCTATTCCTAACCCTAACCCTTACCATAACCCTTATCCTAACCCTAACCCTAAAACCTAACCCTAACCCTAACCATAACCCTAACCCTAACACTAATCCTAACCCTAACACTAACCACTGTTCTAAATTCTAACAATACTTTGATAAATCCCAAACAACGCATCTTCTTTTCACCGAAACACATCTCTGTTTCTAACAAAAGCATTTCATGAAATTCGTACACTTTCAAAAGAACGAGACTATCTTTCAATGTAAAGCTTCTAAGGGGAAGAGGAACAATATTCTCAATTCTAACAATACTTTGACATATCCCAAACAACGAATCTTCTTTTCACAGAAACACGTCTGTGTTTCTCACAAAAGCATTTCATGAAATTCATACACTTTCATAAGACGAGATTATCTTTGAAAGTAAAGCTTCTAAGCGGAAGAGGAACACTGTTCTCAATTCTAACAATACTGTGAAACATCCCACACAACGAATCTTCTTTTCAATCACGTCTACGTTTCTTACAAAAGCATTTCATGAAATTCATACACTTTCAGATGAATGTGAATATCTCTCAAAGTAAAGCTTCTAAACAGAAGAGGAACACAGATCTCAATTCTAACAATACTTTGATACATCCCAAACAACGAATCTTCTTTTCAAAGAAACACGTCTGTGTTTCTTACAAAAGCATTTCATGAAATTCATACACTTTCAAAAGAACGAGATTATCTTTAAAAGTAAAGTTTCTTAGGGGAAGAGTAAAACTCTTCTAAATTCTTTTTTTTTAATCCTAACACTAACCCTAACCATAAACCCTGACCCTAACCCAAACCTAACCGTAACTGTAAAACTAACCCTAACCCTTACCCTAACCCTAACCCAAACCCTAACGCTAACCCTAACCCTAACCCTAACCCCTAACCCTAACCCTAACCCTACCCTAACCCTAACCCTAACACTTATGCTAACCCTAACCCAAACCCTAACCCTAACCCTAAACGTGACCCAAACCCTAATCCTAACCCTAACCCTAACCCTAATCCTAACCCTAAACCTAACCCTAACCATAACCCTAACCCTAACCCTAAACCGTAACTCTAACCCTAATCCTAACCCTAACCGTACCCGTAACCCTAAACCTAACCCTAACCATAACCATAACCCTTACCCTAACTCTAAACCAAACCGTAACCGTAACCCTAACCCTAACCCAAACCCTAAACCTAACCCTAACCCTAACCCTAATCCTAACCCTAAACCTAACCCTAACCATAACCCTAACCCTAACCCTAAACCGTAACTCTAACCCTAATCCTAACCCTAACCGTACCCGTAACCCTAAACCTAACCCTAACCATAACCATAACCCTTACCCTAACTCTAAACCAAACCGTAACCGTAACCCTAACCCTAACCCAAACCCTAAACCTAACCCTAACCCTAACCCTAACCCTAACCCTAACAGTAACCCTAAACCTAAACCTAACCCTAATCCTAACCCTAACCCTAACCCTAAAACCTAACCCTAACCCTAACCCTAACCATAACCCTAACCCTAACACTAATCCTAACCCTAACACTAACCACTGTTCTAAATTCTAACAATACTTTGATAAATCCCAAACAACGCATCTTCTTTTCACCGAAACACATCTCTGTTTCTAACAAAAGCATTTCATGAAATTCGTACACTTTCAAAAGAACGAGACTATCTTTCAAAGTAAAGCTTCTAAGGGGAAGAGGAACAATATTCTCAATTCTAACAATACTTTGATATATCCCAAACAACGAATCTTCTTTTCACAGAAACACGTCTGTGTTTCTCACAAAAGCATTTCATGAAATTCATACACTTTCATAAGACGAGATTATCTTTGAAAGTAAAGCTTCTAAGCGGAAGAGGAACACTGTTCTCAATTCTAACAATACTGTGAAACATCCCACACAACGAATCTTCTTTTCAATCACGTCTACGTTTCTTACAAAAGCATTTCATGAAATTCATACACTTTCAGATGAATGTGAATATCTCTCAAAGTAAAGCTTCTAAACAGAAGAGGAACACTGATCTCAATTCTAACAATACTTTGATACATCCCAAACAACGAATCTTCTTTTCAAAGAAACACGTCTGTGTTTCTTACAAAAGCATTTCATGAAATTCATACACTTTCAAAAGAACGAGATTATCTTTCAAAGTAAAGTTTCTTAGGGGAAGAGTAAAACTCTTCTAAATTCTTTTTTTTTAATCCTAACACTAACCCTAACCATAAACCCTGACCCTAACCCTAACCCTAACTGTAACTGTAAAACTAACCCTAACCCTTACCCTAACCCTAACCCAAACCCTAACGCTAACCCTAACCCTAACCCTAACCCCTAACCCTAACCCTAACCCTACCCTAACTCTAACCCTAATACTTATGCTAACCCTAACCCAAACCCTAACCCTAACCCTAAACGTAACCCAAACCCTAATCCTAACCCTAACCCTAACCCTAATCCTAACCCTAACCCTAACCCTAACCATAACCCTAACCCTAACCCTAACCCTAACCCTAACCATAAACCCTGACCCTAACCCTAACCCTAACCGTAACTGTAAAACTAACCCTAATCCTAGCCCTAACCCTAACCGTAAATGTAAAACTAACCCTAACCCTTACCCTAACCCTAACCCAAACCCTAACGCTAACCCTAACCCTAACCCTAACCCTAACCCTAACCCCTAACCCTAACCCTAACCCTACCCTAACCCTAACCCTAACACTTATGCTAACCCTAACCCAAACCCTAACCCTAACCCTAAACGTAACCCAAACCCTAATCCTAACTCTAACCCTAACCCTAACCCTAATCCTAACAATAACCCTAACCCTAACCATAACCCTAACCCTAACCCTAAACCCTAACCCTAACCCTAACCATAACCGTAAACGTAACCCTAAACCTAACCCTAAACATAACCATAACCCTTACCCTAACTCTAACCCAAACTCTAACCGTAACCCTAACCCTAACCCAAACCCTAAACCTAACCCTAACCCTAACCCTAACCCTAATCCTAACCCTAACCCCTAACCCTACCCCTAACAAAACCCTAACCGTAACCCCAACTTAACCATTACCCTAACCCTAACCCAAACCCAAACCCTAACACTAAACCTAACCCAAACCCTAACCCAAACCCTAAACCTAACCCTAACCCTAACCCTAACCCTAACCCTAACCCTAACCCAAACCCTAACCGTAACCCTAACCCTAACCCAAACCCTAAACCTAACCCTAACCCTAACCCTAATCCTAACCCTAACCCCTAATCCTACCCCTAACACAACCCTAACCGTAACCCCAACCTTAACCATTAACCTAACCCTAACCCAAACCCTAACCCTAACACTAACCCTAACCCAAACCCTAACCCAAACCCTAACCCTAACCCTAACCCTAACGCTAACCCTAACCCCTAAAGCTAACCCTAACCTAAACCCTAAACCTAACCCTAATCCTAACCCTAACTCCTAACCCTGACCCTAACTCTACCCTATTCCTAACCCTAACCCTTACCATAACCCTTACCCTAACCCTAACACAAACCATAACCCTAACCCTAACCCTAATCCTAACCCTAAACCAAACCCTAACGCTAACCCTAACCCTAACACTAACGCTAACCCTAACCCTAAAACATAACCCTAACCCTAACCATAACCCTAACCCTAACACTCATCCTAACCCTAACACTAACCACTGTTCTAAATTCTAACAATACTTTGATAAATCCCAAACAACGCATCTTCTTTTCACCGAAACACATCTCTGTTTCTAACAAAAGCATTTCATGAAATTCGTACACTTTCAAAAGAACGAGACTATCTTTCAAAGTAAAGCTTCTAAGGGGAAGAGGAACAATATTCTCAATTCTAACAATACTTTGACATATCCCAAACAACGAATCTTCTTTTCACAGAAACACGTCTGTGTTTCTCACAAAAGCATTTCATGAAATTCATACACTTTCATAAGACGAGATTATCTTTGAAAGTAAAGCTTCTAAGCGGAAGAGGAACACTGTTCTCAATTCTAACAATACTGTGAAACATCCCACACAACGAATCTTCTTTTCAATCACGTCTACGTTTCTTACAAAAGCATTTCATGAAATTCATACACTTTCAGATGAATGTGAATATCTCTCAAAGTAAAGCTTCTAAACAGAAGAGGAACACTGATCTCAATTCTAACAATACTTTGATACATCCCAAACAACGAATCTTCTTTTCAAAGAAACACGTCTGTGTTTCTTACAAAAGCATTTCATGAAATTCATACACTTTCAAAAGAACGAGATTATCTTTCAAAGTAAAGTTTCTTAGGGGAAGAGTAAAACTCTTCTAAATTCTATTTTTTTTAATCCTAACACTAACCCTAACCATAAACCCTGACCCTAACCCTAACACTAACTGTAACTGTAAAACTAAACCTAACCCTTACCCTAACCCTAACCCAAACCCTAACGCTAACCCTAACCCTAACCCTAACCCTAACCCTAACCCCTAACCCTAACCCTAACCCTACCCTAACTCTAACCCTAACACTTATGCTAACCCTAACCCAAACCCTAACCCTAACCCTAAACGTAACCCAAACCCTAATCCTAACCCTAACCCTAACCCTAACCCTAACCCTAACCCTAACCATAACCCTAACCCTAACCCTAACACTAACCCTAACCATAAACCCTGACCCTAACCCTAACCCTAACCGTAACTGTAAAACTAACCCTAATCCTAACCCTAACCATAACCGTAACTGTAAAACTAACCCTAACCCAAACCCTAACGCTAACCCTAACCCTAACCCTAACCCTAACCCCTAACCCTAACCCTAACCCTACCCTAACCCTAACCCTAACACTTATGCTAACCCTAACCCAAACCCTAACCCTAACCCTAAACGTAACCCAAACCCTAATCCTAACCCTAACCTTAATCCTAACAATAACCCTAACCCTAACCATAACCCTTACCCTAACTCTAACCCAAACCCTAACCGTAACCCTAACCCTAACCCAAACCCTAAACCTAACCCTAACCATAACCATAATCCTAACCCTAACCCTAACCCTAATCCTAACCCTAACCCTAACCCTAACCATAACCCTAACCCTAACCCTAAACCGTAACTCTAACCCTAACCCTAACCCTAACTCCTAACCCTGACCCTAACTCTACCCTATTCTTAACCCTAACCCTTACCATAACCCTTACCCTAACCCTAACCCAAACCCTAACCCTAACCCTAATCCTAAACCTAAACCAAACCCTAACCCAAACCCTAACCCTAACACTAACGCTAACCGTAACCCCTAACCCTAACCCTAACCCTAATCCTAACCCTAACCCTAACCCTAACCATAACCCTAACCCTAACCCTATACCCTAACCATAACCCTAACCATAACGCTACCCTAACCATAACCCTAACCCTATCCCTTACCCTAACGATAACCCTAACCCTAACCCTAACGCAAACCCTAACCCTAACCCTAAATGTAACCCTAACCCTAACCCTAACCCTAACCCTAACTGTAACCCTAACCCTAACACTAACTCTAACCCTAACGCTAAGCCTAACCCTAACCCTAACCTGAACCCTAACCCTAACCCTAACCTTAACCCTCACGCAAACCCTAACCAAACCCTAACCCTAAGACTAACACTAACCCTAACCCTAACCCTAACAGTAACCCTAAACCTAAACCTAACCCTAACCCTAACCCTAACCCTAACCTGAACCCTAACCCTAACCCTAACGCAAACCCTAACCCTAACCCTAACACTAAACCTAACACTAACCCTAACCCTAACAGTAACCCTAAACCTAAACCTAACCCTAATCCTAACCCTAACCCTAACCCTAAAACCTCACCCTAACCCTAACCCTAACCATAACCCTAACCCTAACACTAATCCTAACCCTAACACTAACCACTGTTCTAAATTCTAACAATACTTTGATAAATCCCAAACTATGCATCTTCTTTTCACCGAAACACATCTCTGTTTCTAACAAAAGCATTTCATGAAATTCGTACACTTTCAAAAGAACGAGACTATCTTTCAAAGTAAAGCTTCTAAGGGGAAGAGGAACAATATTCTCAATTCTAACAATACTTTGATATATCCCAAACAACGAATCTTCTTTTCACAGAAACACGTCTGTGTTTCTCACAAAAGCATTTCATGAAATTCATACACTTTCATAAGACGAGATTATCTTTGAAAGTAAAGCTTCTAAGCGGAAGAGGAACACTGTTCTCAATTCTAACAATACTGTGAAACATCCCACACAACGAATCTTCTTTTCAATCACGTCTACGTTTCTTACAAAAGCATTTCATGAAATTCATACACTTTCAGATGAATGTGAATATCTCTCAAAGTAAAGCTTCTAAACAGAAGAGGAACACAGATCTCAATTCTAACAATACTTTGATACATCCCAAACAACGAATCTTCTTTTCAAAGAAACACGTCTGTGTTTCTTACAAAAGCATTTCATGAAATTCATACACTTTCAAAAGAACGAGATTATCTTTAAAAGTAAAGTTTCTTAGGGGAAGAGTAAAACTCTTCTAAATTCTTTTTTTTTAATCCTAACACTAACCCTAACCATAAACCCTGACCCTAACCCAAACCTAACCGTAACTGTAAAACTAACCCTAACCCTTACCCTAACCCTAACCCAAACCCTAACGCTAACCCTAACCCTAACCCCTAACCCTAACCCTAACCCTACCCTAACCCTAACCCTAACACTTATGCTAACCCTAACCCAAACCCTAACCCTAACCCTAAACGTGACCCAAACCCTAATCCTAACCCTAACCCTAACCCTAATCCTAACCCTAAACCTAACCCTAACCATAACCCTAACCCTAACCCTAAACCGTAACTCTAACCCTAATCCTAACCCTAACCGTACCCGTAACCCTAAACCTAACCCTAACCATAACCATAACCCTTACCCTAACTCTAAACCAAACCGTAACCGTAACCCTAACCCTAACCCAAACCCTAAACCTAACCCTAACCCTAACCCTAATCCTAACCCTAAACCTAACCCTAACCATAACCCTAACCCTAACCCTAAACCGTAACTCTAACCCTAATCCTAACCCTAACCGTACCCGTAACCCTAAACCTAACCCTAACCATAACCATAACCCTTACCCTAACTCTAAACCAAACCGTAACCGTAACCCTAACCCTAACCCAAACCCTAAACCTAACCCTAACCCTAACCCTAACCCTAACCCTAACAGTAACCCTAAACCTAAACCTAACCCTAATCCTAACCCTAACCCTAACCCTAAAACCTAACCCTAACCCTAACCCTAACCATAACCCTAACCCTAACACTAATCCTAACCCTAACACTAACCACTGTTCTAAATTCTAACAATACTTTGATAAATCCCAAACAACGCATCTTCTTTTCACCGAAACACATCTCTGTTTCTAACAAAAGCATTTCATGAAATTCGTACACTTTCAAAAGAACGAGACTATCTTTCAAAGTAAAGCTTCTAAGGGGAAGAGGAACAATATTCTCAATTCTAACAATACTTTGATATATCCCAAACAACGAATCTTCTTTTCACAGAAACACGTCTGTGTTTCTCACAAAAGCATTTCATGAAATTCATACACTTTCATAAGACGAGATTATCTTTGAAAGTAAAGCTTCTAAGCGGAAGAGGAACACTGTTCTCAATTCTAACAATACTGTGAAACATCCCACACAACGAATCTTCTTTTCAATCACGTCTACGTTTCTTACAAAAGCATTTCATGAAATTCATACACTTTCAGATGAATGTGAATATCTCTCAAAGTAAAGCTTCTAAACAGAAGAGGAACACTGATCTCAATTCTAACAATACTTTGATACATCCCAAACAACGAATCTTCTTTTCAAAGAAACACGTCTGTGTTTCTTACAAAAGCATTTCATGAAATTCATACACTTTCAAA
The DNA here is from genome assembly GCA_028537955.1 of Microtus californicus. Classification (NCBI taxonomy): domain Eukaryota; kingdom Metazoa; phylum Chordata; class Mammalia; order Rodentia; family Cricetidae; genus Microtus; species Microtus californicus. The sequence continues at coordinate 1,444,082 of JAQJZF010000034.1, read as the reverse complement.
AGAACGAGATTATCTTTCAAAGTAAAGTTTCTTAGGGGAAGAGTAAAACTCTTCTAAATTCTTTTTTTTTAATCCTAACACTAACCCTAACCATAAACCCTGACCCTAACCCTAACCATAACTGTAACTGTAAAACTAACCCTAACCCTTACCCTAACCCTAACCCAAACCCTAACGCTAACCCTAACCCTAACCCTAACCCCTAACCCTAACCCTAACCCTACCCTAACTCTAACCCTAATACTTATGCTAACCCTAACCCAAACCCTAACCCTAACCCTAAACGTAACCCAAACCCTAATCCTAACCCTAACCCTAACCCTAATCCTAACCCTAACCCTAACCCTAACCATAACCCTAACCCTAACCCTAACCCTAACCCTAACCATAAACCCTGACCCTAACCCTAACCCTAACCGTAACTGTAAAACTAACCCTAATCCTAGCCCTAACCCTAACCGTAAATGTAAAACTAACCCTAACCCTTACCCTAACCCTAACCCAAACCCTAACGCTAACCCTAACCCTAACCCTAACCCTAACCCCTAACCCTAACCCTAACCCTACCCTAACCCTAACCCTAACACTTATGCTAACCCTAACCCAAACCCTAACCCTAACCCTAAACGTAACCCAAACCCTAATCCTAACTCTAACCCTAACCCTAACCCTAATCCTAACAATAACCCTAACCCTAACCATAACCCTAACCTTAACCCTAAACCCTAACCCTAACCCTAACCATAACCGTAAACGTAACCCTAAACCTAACCCTAAACATAACCATAACCCTTACCCTAACTCTAACCCAAACTCTAACCGTAACCCTAACCCTAACCCAAACCCTAAACCTAACCCTAACCCTAACCCTAACCCTAATCCTAACCCTAACCCCTAACCCTACCCCTAACAAAACCCTAACCGTAACCCCAACTTAACCATTACCCTAACCCTAACCCAAACCCAAACCCTAACACTAAACCTAACCCAAACCCTAACCCAAACCCTAAACCTAACCCTAACCCTAACCCTAACCCTAACCCTAACCCTAACCCAAACCCTAACCGTAACCCTAACCCTAACCCAAACCCTAAACCTAACCCTAACCCTAACCCTAATCCTAACCCTAACCCCTAATCCTACCCCTAACACAACCCTAACCGTAACCCCAACCTTAACCATTAACCTAACCCTAACCCAAACCCTAACCCTAACACTAACCCTAACCCAAACCCTAACCCAAACCCTAACCCTAACCCTAACCCTAACGCTAACCCTAACCCCTAAAGCTAACCCTAACCTAAACCCTAAACCTAACCCTAATCCTAACCCTAACTCCTAACCCTGACCCTAACTCTACCCTATTCCTAACCCTAACCCTTACCATAACCCTTACCCTAACCCTAACACAAACCATAACCCTAACCCTAACCCTAATCCTAACCCTAAACCAAACCCTAACGCTAACCCTAACCCTAACACTAACGCTAACCCTAACCCTAAAACATAACCCTAACCCTAACCATAACCCTAACCCTAACACTCATCCTAACCCTAACACTAACCACTGTTCTAAATTCTAACAATACTTTGATAAATCCCAAACAACGCATCTTCTTTTCACCGAAACACATCTCTGTTTCTAACAAAAGCATTTCATGAAATTCGTACACTTTCAAAAGAACGAGACTATCTTTCAAAGTAAAGCTTCTAAGGGGAAGAGGAACAATATTCTCAATTCTAACAATACTTTGACATATCCCAAACAACGAATCTTCTTTTCACAGAAACACGTCTGTGTTTCTCACAAAAGCATTTCATGAAATTCATACACTTTCATAAGACGAGATTATCTTTGAAAGTAAAGCTTCTAAGCGGAAGAGGAACACTGTTCTCAATTCTAACAATACTGTGAAACATCCCACACAACGAATCTTCTTTTCAATCACGTCTACGTTTCTTACAAAAGCATTTCATGAAATTCATACACTTTCAGATGAATGTGAATATCTCTCAAAGTAAAGCTTCTAAACAGAAGAGGAACACTGATCTCAATTCTAACAATACTTTGATACATCCCAAACAACGAATCTTCTTTTCAAAGAAACACGTCTGTGTTTCTTACAAAAGCATTTCATGAAATTCATACACTTTCAAAAGAACGAGATTATCTTTCAAAGTAAAGTTTCTTAGGGGAAGAGTAAAACTCTTCTAAATTCTATTTTTTTTAATCCTAACACTAACCCTAACCATAAACCCTGACCCTAACCCTAACACTAACTGTAACTGTAAAACTAAACCTAACACTTACCCTAACCCTAACCCAAACCCTAACGCTAACCCTAACCCTAACCCTAACCCTAACCCTAACCCCTAACCCTAACCCTAACCCTACCCTAACTCTAACCCTAACACTTATGCTAACCCTAACCCAAACCCTAACCCTAACCCTAAACGTAACCCAAACCCTAATCCTAACCCTAACCCTAACCCTAACCCTAACCCTAACCCTAACCCTAACCATAACCCTAACCCTAACCCTAACACTAACCCTAACCATAAACCCTGACCCTAACCCTAACCCTAACCGTAACTGTAAAACTAACCCTAATCCTAACCCTAACCATAACCGTAACTGTAAAACTAACCCTAACCCAAACCCTAACGCTAACCCTAACCCTAACCCTAACCCTAACCCCTAACCCTAACCCTAACCCTACCCTAACCCTAACCCTAACACTTATGCTACCCCTAACCCAAACCCTAACCCTAACCCTAAACGTAACCCAAACCCTAATCCTAACCCTAACCTTAATCCTAACAATAACCCTAACCCTAACCATAACCCTTACCCTAACTCTAACCCAAACCCTAACCGTAACCCTAACCCTAACCCAAACCCTAAACCTAACCCTAACCATAACCATAATCCTAACCCTAACCCTAACACTAATCCTAACCCTAACCCTAACCCTAACCATAACCCTAACCCTAACCCTAAACCGTAACTCTAACCCTAACCCTAACCCTAACTCCTAACCCTGACCCTAACTCTACCCTATTCTTAACCCTAACCCTTACCATAACCCTTACCCTAACCCTAACCCAAACCCTAACCCTAACCCTAATCCTAAACCTAAACCAAACCCTAACCCAAACCCTAACCCTAACACTAACGCTAACCGTAACCCCTAACCCTAACCCTAACCCTAATCCTAACCCTAACCCTAACCCTAACCATAACCCTAACCCTAACCCTATACCCTAACCATAACCCTAACCATAACGCTACCCTAACCATAACCCTAACCCTATCCCTTACCCTAACGATAACCCTAACCCTAACCCTAACGCAAACCCTAACCCTAACCCTAAATGTAACCCTAACCCTAACCCTAACCCTAACCCTAACTGTAACCCTTACCCTAACACTAACTCTAACCCTAACGCTAAGCCTAACCCTAACCCTAACCTGAACCCTAACCCTAACCCTAACCTTAACCCTCACGCAAACCCTAACCAAACCCTAACCCTAAGACTAACACTAACCCTAACCCTAACCCTAACAGTAACCCTAAACCTAAACCTAACCCTAACCCTAACCCTAACCCTAACCTGAACCCTAACCCTAACCCTAACGCAAACCCTAACCCTAACCCTAACACTAAACCTAACACTAACCCTAACCCTAACAGTAACCCTAAACCTAAACTTAACCCTAATCCTAACCCTAACCCTAACCCTAAAACCTCACCCTAACCCTAACCCTAACCATAACCCTAACCCTAACACTAATCCTAACCCTAACACTAACCACTGTTCTAAATTCTAACAATACTTTGATAAATCCCAAACAATGCATCTTCTTTTCACCGAAACACATCTCTGTTTCTAACAAAAGCATTTCATGAAATTCGTACACTTTCAAAAGAACGAGACTATCTTTCAAAGTAAAGCTTCTAAGGGGAAGAGGAACAATATTCTCAATTCTAACAATACTTTGATATATCCCAAACAACGAATCTTCTTTTCACAGAAACACGTCTGTGTTTCTCACAAAAGCATTTCATGAAATTCATACACTTTCATAAGACGAGATTATCTTTGAAAGTAAAGCTTCTAAGCGGAAGAGGAACACTGTTCTCAATTCTAACAATACTGTGAAACATCCCACACAACGAATCTTCTTTTCAATCACGTCTACGTTTCTTACAAAAGCATTTCATGAAATTCATACACTTTCAGATGAATGTGAATATCTCTCAAAGTAAAGCTTCTAAACAGAAGAGGAACACAGATCTCAATTCTAACAATACTTTGATACATCCCAAACAACGAATCTTCTTTTCAAAGAAACACGTCTGTGTTTCTTACAAAAGCATTTCATGAAATTCATACACTTTCAAAAGAACGAGATTATCTTTAAAAGTAAAGTTTCTTAGGGGAAGAGTAAAACTCTTCTAAATTCTTTTTTTTTAATCCTAACACTAACCCTAACCATAAACCCTGACCCTAACCCAAACCTAACCGTAACTGTAAAACTAACCCTAACCCTTACCCTAACCCTAACCCAAACCCTAACGCTAACCCTAACCCTAACCCCTAACCCTAACCCTAACCCTACCCTAACCCTAACCCTAACACTTATGCTAACCCTAACCCAAACCCTAACCCTAACCCTAAACGTGACCCAAACCCTAATCCTAACCCTAACCCTAACCCTAATCCTAACCCTAAACCTAACCCTAACCATAACCCTAACCCTAACCCTAAACCGTAACTCTAACCCTAATCCTAACCCTAACCGTACCCGTAACCCTAAACCTAACCCTAACCATAACCATAACCCTTACCCTAACTCTAAACCAAACCGTAACCGTAACCCTAACCCTAACCCAAACCCTAAACCTAACCCTAACCCTAACCCTAATCCTAACCCTAAACCTAACCCTAACCATAACCCTAACCCTAACCCTAAACCGTAACTCTAACCCTAATCCTAACCCTAACCGTACCCGTAACCCTAAACCTAACCCTAACCATAACCATAACCCTTACCCTAACTCTAAACCAAACCGTAACCGTAACCCTAACCCTAACCCAAACCCTAAACCTAACCCTAACCCTAACCCTAACCCTAACCTCTAACCCTACCCCTAACCCAACCCTAACCGTAACCTCAACCTTAACCATTACCCTAACCCTAACCCAAACCCTAACCCTAAAACTAAACCTAACCCAAACCCTAACCCAAACCCTAACCCTAACCCTAATGCTAACCATAACCCCTAACGCTAACCCTAACCTAAACCCTAACCTAACCCTAACCCTAACCCTAACCTGAACCCTAACCCTAACCCTAACCCTCACGCAAACCCTAACCAAACCCTAACCCTAACACTAACCATAACCAAAACACTAACCCAAACCCTAACCCTAACCCTAAACGTAACCCAAACCCTAATACTAACCCTAACCCTAACCCTAATCCTAACCCTAACCCTAACCATAACCATAACCCTAACCCTAACCCTAAACCGTAACTCTAACCCTAACCCTAACTCCTAACCCTGACCCTAACTCTACCCTATTCTTAACCCTAACCCTTACCATAACCCTTACCCTAACCCTAACCCAAACCCTAACCCTAACCCTAATACTAAACCTAAACCAAACCCTAACCCAAACCCTAACCCTAACACTAACGCTAACCGTAACCCCTAACCCTAACCCTAACCCTAATCCTAACCCTAACCCTAACACTAACCATAACCCTAACCCTAACCCTATACCCTAACCCTAACCCTAACCATAACGCTACCCTAACCATAACCCTAACCCTATCCCTTACCCTAACGATAACCCTAACCCTAACCCTAACGCAAACCCTAACCCTAACCCTAAATGTAACCCTAACCCTAACCCTAACCCTAACTGTAACCCTAACCCTAACACTAACTCTAACCCTAACGCTAAGCCTAACCCTAACCCTAACCTGAACCCTAACCCTAACCCTAACCTTAACCCTCACGCAAACCCTAACCAAACCCTAACCCTAAGACTAACACTAACCCTAACCCTAACCCTAACAGTAACCCTAAACCTAAACCTAACCCTAACCCTAACCCTAACCCTAACCTGAACCCTAACCCTAACCCTAACGCAAACCCTAACCCTAACCCTAAATGTAACCCTAACACTAACCCTAACCCTAACCCTAACTGTAACCCTAACCCTAACACTAACTCTAACCCTAACGCTAAGCCTAACCCTAACCCTAACCTGAACCCTAACCCTAACCCTAACCTTAACCCTCACGCAAACCCTAACCAAACCCTAACCCTAAGACTAACACTAACACTAACCCTAACCCTAACAGTAACCCTAAACCTAAACCTAACCCTAACCCTAACCCTAACCCTAACCTGAACCCTAACCCTAACCCTAACGCAAACCCTAACCCTAACCCTAACACTAAACCTAACACTAACCCTAACCCTAACAGTAACCCTAAACCTAAACCTAACCCTAATCCTAACCCTAACCCTAACCCTAAAACATCACCCTAACCCTAACCCTAAC
>JAQJZF010000034.1:1425000-1430000 GCA_028537955.1 Microtus californicus | reverse complement strand
TTCTAACAAAAGCATTTCATGAAATTCGTACACTTTCAAAAGAACGAGACTATCTTTCAAAGTAAAGCTTCTAAGGGGAAGAGGAACAATATTCTCAATTCTAACAATACTTTGACATATCCCAAACAACGAATCTTCTTTTCACAGAAACACGTCTGTGTTTCTCACAAAAGCATTTCATGAAATTCATACACTTTCAAAAGAACGAATTTATCTTTCAAAGTAAAGTTTCTTAGGGGAAGAGTAAAACTCTTCTAAATTCTTTTTTTTTAATCCTAACACTAACCCTAACCATAAACCCTGACCCTAACCCAAACCTAACCGTAACTGTAAAACTAACCCTAACCCTTACCCTAACCCTAACCCAAACCCTAACGCTAACCCTAACCCTAACCCTAACCCCTAACCCTAACCCTACCCTAACCCTAACCCTAACACTTATGCTAACCCTAACCCAAACCCTAAGCCTAACCCTAAACGTAACCCAAACCCTAATCCTAACCCTAACCCTAACCCTAATCCTAACCCTAAAACTAACCCTAACCATAACCCTAACCCTAACCCTAAACCGTAACTCTAACCCTAATCCTAACCCTAACCGTACCCGTAACCCTAAACCTAACCCTAACCATAACTATAACCCTTACCCTAACTCTAAACCAAACCGTAACCGTAACCCTAACCCTAACCCAAACCCTAAACCTAACCCTAACCCTAACCCTAACCCTAACCTCTAACCCTACCCCTAACCCAACCCTAACCGTAACCTCAACCTTAACCATTACCCTAACCCTAACCCAAACCCTAACCCTAAAACTAAACCTAACCCAAACCCTAACCCAAACCCTAACCCTAACCCTAATGCTAACCATAACCCCTAACGCTAACCCTAACCTAAACCCTAACCTAACCCTAACCCTAACCCTAACCTGAACCCTAACCCTAACCCTAACCCTCACGCAAACCCTAACCAAACCCTAACCCTAACACTAACCATAACCAAAACACTAACCCAAACCCTAACCCTAACCCTAAACGTAACCCAAACCCTAATCCTAACCCTAACCCTAACCCTAATCCTAACCCTAACCCTAACCCTAACCATAACCCTAACCCTAACCCTAAACCGTAACTCTAACCCTAACCCTAACCCTAACTCCTAACCCTGACCCTAACTCTACCCTATTCTTAACCCTAACCCTTACCATAACCCTTACCCTAACCCTAACCCAAACCCTAACCCTAACCCTAATCCTAAACCTAAACCAAACCCTAACCCAAACCCTAACCCTAACACTAACGCTAACCGTAACCCCTAACCCTAACCCTAACCCTAATCCTAACCCTAACCCTAACCCTAACCATAACCCTAACCCTAACCCTATACCCTAACCCTAACCCTAACCATAACGCTACCCTAACCATAACCCTAACCCTATCCCTTACCCTAACGATAACCCTAACCCTAACCCTAACGAAAACCCTAACCCACACCCTAAATGTAACCCTAACCCTAACCCTAACCCTAACTGTAACCCTAACCCTAACACTAACTCTAACCCTAACGCTAAGCCTAACCCTAACCCTAACCTGAACCCTAACCCTAACCCTAACCTTAACCCTCACGCAAACCCTAACCAAACCCTAACCCTAAGACTAACACTAACCCTAACCCTAACCCTAACAGTAACCCTAAACCTAAACCTAACCCTAACCCTAACCCTAACCCTAACCTGAACCCTAACCCTAACCCTAACGCAAACCCTAACCCTAACCCTAACACTAAACCTAACACTAACCCTAACCCTAACAGTAACCCTAAACCTAAACCTAACCCTAATCCTAACCCTAACCCTAACCCTAAAACCTCACCCTAACCCTAACCCTAACCATAACCCTAACCCTAACACTAATCCTAACCCTAACACTAACCACTGTTCTAAATTCTAACAATACTTTGATAAATCCCAAACAATGCATCTTCTTTTCACCGAAACACATCTCTGTTTCTAACAAAAGCATTTCATGAAATTCGTACACTTTCAAAAGAACGAGACTATCTTTCAAAGTAAAGCTTCTAAGGGGAAGAGGAACAATATTCTCAATTCTAACAATACTTTGATATATCCCAAACAACGAATCTTCTTTTCACAGAAACACGTCTGTGTTTCTCACAAAAGCATTTCATGAAATTCATACACTTTCATAAGACGAGATTATCTTTGAAAGTAAAGCTTCTAAGCGGAAGAGGAACACTGTTCTCAATTCTAACAATACTGTGAAACATCCCACACAACGAATCTTCTTTTCAATCACGTCTACGTTTCTTACAAAAGCATTTCATGAAATTCATACACTTTCAGATGAATGTGAATATCTCTCAAAGTAAAGCTTCTAAACAGAAGAGGAACACAGATCTCAATTCTAACAATACTTTGATACATCGCAAACAACGAATCTTCTTTTCAAAGAAACACGTCTGTGTTTCTTACAAAAGCATTTCATGAAATTCATACACTTTCAAAAGAACGAGATTATCTTTCAAAGTAAAGTTTCTTAGGGGAAGAGTAAAACTCTTCTAAATTCTTTTTTTTTAATCCTAACACTAACCCTAACCATAAACCCTGACCCTAACCCTAACCCTAACTGTAACTGTAAAACTAACACTAACCCTTACCCTAACCCTAACCCAAACCCTAACGCTAACCCTAACCCTAACCCTAACCCCTAACCCTAACCCTAACCCTACCCTAACTCTAACCCTAATACTTATGCTAACCCTAACCCAAACCCTAACCCTAAACCTAAACGTAACCCAAACCGTAATCCTAACCCTAACCCTAACCCTAACCCTAACCCTAACCCAAACCCTAACCCAAACCCAAACCCTAACCCTAACCCTAACGCTAACCCTAATCCCTAACGCTAACCCTAACCTAAACCCTAACCTAACCCTAACCCTAACCCTAACCTGAACCCTAACCCTAACCCTAACCCTCACGCATACCCTAACCAAACCCTAACCCTAACACTAACCATAACCCCAACACTAACCCTAACCCTAACCCTAACCCTAAACCTAACCCTAATCCTAACCCTAACTCCTAACCCTGACCCTAACTCTACCCTATTCCTAACCCTAACCCTTACCATAACCCTTACCCTAACCCTAACACAAACCCTAACCCTAACCCTAACCCTAATCCTATCCCTAAACCAAACCCTAACCCTAACCCTAACCCTAACACTAACGCTAACCTTAACCCCTAACCCTAACCCTAACCCTACCCTAACCATAACCCTAACCCTAACCCTTACCCTAACCATAACCCTAACCCTAACGCTAACTGTAACCCTAACCCTAACCCTAACTCTAACCCAAAATCTAACCCAAACCCTAACCCTAACACTAACCCTAACGCTAAGCCTAACCCTAACCCTAACCCTAACCTGAACCCTAACCCTAACCCTAACCTTAAGCCTCACGCAAACCCTAACCAAACCCTAACCCTAACACTAACACTAACCCTAACACTAACCCTAAACCTAACCCTAACCCTAAACCTAACCCTAATCATAACCCTAACCCCTAACCCTGACCCTAACTCTACCCTATTCCTAACCCTAACCCTTACCATAACCCTTACCCTAACCCTAACCCAAACCCTTACCCTAACCCTAACCTGAACCCTAACCCTAACCCTAACGCAAACCCTAACCCTAACACTAACCCTAACACTAACCCTAACCCTAACAGTAACCCTAAACCTAAACCTAACCCTAACCCTAACCCTAACCCTAACCCTAAAACCTAACCCTAATCCTAACCCTAACCATAACCCTAACCCTAACACTAATCCTAACCCTAACACTAACCACTGTTCTAAATTCTAACAATACTTTGATAAATCCCAAACAACGCATCTTCTTTTCACCGAAACACATCTCTGTTTCTAACAAAAGCATTTCATGAAATTCGTACACTTTCAAAAGAACGAGACTATCTTTCAAAGTAAAGCTTCTAAGGGGAAGAGGAACAATATTCTCAATTCTAACAATACTTTGATATATCCCAAACAACGAATCTTCTTTTCACAGAAACACGTCTGTGTTTCTCACAAAAGCATTTCATGAAATTCATACACTTTCATAAGACGAGATTATCTTTCAAAGTAAATCTTCCAAGAGGAAGAGGAACACTGTTCTCAATTCTAACAATACTGTGAAACATCCCACACAACGAATCTTCTTTTCAATCACGTCTACGTTTCTTACAAAAGCATTTCATGAAATTCATACACTTTCAGATGAATGTGAATATCTCTCAAAGTAAAGCTTCTAAACAGAAGAGGAACACTGATCTCAATTCTAACAATACTTTGATACATCCCAAACAACGAATCTTCTTTTCAAAGAAACACGTCTGTGTTTCTTACAAAAGCATTTCATGAAATTCATACACTTTCAAAAGAACGAGATTATCTTTCAAAGTAAAGTTTCTTAGGGGAAGAGAAAAACTCTTCAAAATTCTTTTTTTTAATCCTAACCCTAACCCTAACCATAAACCCTGACCCTAACCCTAACCGTAACTGTAAAACTAACCCTAACCCTTACCCTAACCCTAACCCAAACCCTAACGCTAACCCTAACCCTAACCCCTAACACTAACCCTAACCATACCCTAACTCTAACCCTAACACTTATGCTAACCCTAACCCAAACCCTAACCCTAACCCTAAACGTAACCCAAACCCTAATCCTAACCCTAACCCTAACCCTAATCCTAACCCTAAACCTAACCCTAACCATAACCCTAACCCTAACCCTAAACCCTAACCCTAACCCTAACCCTAACCCTAACCGTACCCGTAACCCTAAACCTAACCCTAACCATAACCATAACCCTTACCCTAACTCTAACCCAAACCCTAACCGTAACCCTAACCGTAACCCAAACCCTAAACCTAACCCTAACCCTAACCCTAACCCTAACCCAAATC
>JAQJZF010000034.1:1402500-1412500 GCA_028537955.1 Microtus californicus | reverse complement strand
ACTTTGATAAATCCCAAACAACGCATCTTCTTTTCACCGAAACACATCTCTGTTTCTAACAAAAGCATTTCATGAAATTCGTACACTTTCAAAAGAACGAGACTATCTTTCAAAGTAAAGCTTCTAAGGGGAAGAGGAACAATATTCTCAATTCTAACAATACTTTGATATATCCCAAACAACGAATCTTCTTTTCACAGAAACACGTCTGTGTTTCTCACAAAAGCATTTCATGAAATTCATACACTTTCATAAGACGAGATTATCTTTCAAAGTAAATCTTCCAAGAGGAAGAGGAACACTGTTCTCAATTCTAACAATACTGTGAAACATCCCACACAACGAATCTTCTTTTCAATCACGTCTACGTTTCTTACAAAAGCATTTCATGAAATTCATACACTTTCAGATGAATGTGAATATCTCTCAAAGTAAAGCTTCTAAACAGAAGAGGAACACTGATCTCAATTCTAACAATACTTTGATACATCCCAAACAACGAATCTTCTATAAAAAGAAACACGTCTGTGTTTCTTACAAAAGCATTTCATGAAATTCATACACTTTCAAAAGAACGAGATTATCTTTCAAAGTAAAGTTTCTTAGGGGAAGAGAAAAACTCTTCAAAATTCTTTTTTTTAATCCTAACCCTAACCCTAACCATAAACCCTGACCCTAACCCTAACCGTAACTGTAAAACTAACCCTAACCCTTACCCTAACCCTAACCCAAACCCTAACGCTAACCCTAACCCTAACCCCTAACACTAACCCTAAACATACCCTAACTCTAACCCTAACACTTATGCTAACCCTAACCCAAACCCTAACCCTAACCCTAAACGTAACCCAAACCCTAATCCTAACCCTAACCCTAACCCTAATCCTAACCCTAACCCTAACCCTAACCATAACCCTAACCCTAACCCTAAACCCTAACCCTAACCCTAACCCTAACCCTAACCCTAACCGTACCCGTAACCCTAAACCTAACCCTAACCATAACCATAACCCTTACCCTAACTCTAACCCAAACCCTAACCGTAACCCTAACCGTAACCCAAACCCTAAACCTAACCCTAACCCTAACCCTAACCCTAACCCTAACCCAAACCCTAACCGTAACCCTAACCCTAACCCAAACCCTAAACCTAACCCTAACCCTAACCCTAATCCTAACCCTAACCCCTAATCCTACCCCTAACCCAACCCTAACCGTAACCCCAACCTTAACCATTACCCTAACCCTAACCCAAACCCTAACCCTAACACTAACCCTAACCCAAACCCTAACCCAAACCCTAACCCTAACCCTAACCCTAACGCTAACCCTAACCCCTAAAGCTAACCCTAACCTAAACCCTAAACCTAACCCTAATCCTAACCCTAACTCCTAACCCTGACCCTAACTCTACCCTATTCCTAACCCTAACCCTTTCCATAACCCTTACCCTAACCCTAACACAAACCATAACCCTAACCCTAACCCTAATCCTAACCCTAAACCAAACCCTAACGCTAACCCTAACCCTAACACTAACGCTAACCCTAACCCTAAAACCTAACCCTAACCCTAACCATAACTCTAACCCTAACACTAATCCTAACCCTAACCCCTAACCCTGACCCTAACTCTACCCTATTCCTAACCCTAACCCTTACCATAACCCTTACCCTAACCCTAACCCTAAAACCTAACCCTAACCCTAACCATAACCCTAACCCTAACACTAATCCTAACCCTAACACTAACCACTGTTCTAAATTCTAACAATACTTTGATAAATCCCAAACAACGCATCTTCTTTTCACCGAAACACATCTCTGTTTCTAACAAAAGCATTTCATGAAATTCGTACACTTTCAAAAGAACGAGACTATCTTTCAAAGTAAAGCTTCTAAGGGGAAGAGGAACAATATTCTCAATTCTAACAATACTTTGACATATCCCAAACAACGAATCTTCTTTTCACAGAAACACGTCTGTGTTTCTCACAAAAGCATTTCATGAAATTCATACACTTTCAAAAGAACGAATTTATCTTTCAAAGTAAAGTTTCTTAGGGGAAGAGTAAAACTCTTCTAAATTCTTTTTTTTTAATCCTAACACTAACCCTAACCATAAACCCTGACCCTAACCCAAACCTAACCGTAACTGTAAAACTAACCCTAACCCTTACCCTAACCCTAACCCAAACCCTAACGCTAACCCTAACCCTAACCCTAACCCCTAACCCTAACCCTACCCTAACCCTAACCCTAACACTTATGCTAACCCTAACCCAAACCCTAAGCCTAACCCTAAACGTAACCCAAACCCTAATCCTAACCCTAACCCTAACCCTAATCCTAACCCTAAAACTAACCCTAACCATAACCCTAACCCTAACCCTAAACCGTAACTCTAACCCTAATCCTAACCCTAACCGTACCCGTAACCCTAAACCTAACCCTAACCATAACTATAACCCTTACCCTAACTCTAAACCAAACCGTAACCGTAACCCTAACCCTAACCCAAACCCTAAACCTAACCCTAACCCTAACCCTAACCCTAACCTCTAACCCTACCCCTAACCCAACCCTAACCGTAACCTCAACCTTAACCATTACCCTAACCCTAACCCAAACCCTAACCCTAAAACTAAACCTAACCCAAACCCTAACCCAAACCCTAACCCTAACCCTAATGCTAACCATAACCCCTAACGCTAACCCTAACCTAAACCCTAACCTAACCCTAACCCTAACCCTAACCTGAACCCTAACCCTAACCCTAACCCTCACGCAAACCCTAACCAAACCCTAACCCTAACACTAACCATAACCAAAACACTAACCCAAACCCTAACCCTAACCCTAAACGTAACCCAAACCCTAATCCTAACCCTAACCCTAACCCTAATCCTAACCCTAACCCTAACCCTAACCATAACCCTAACCCTAACCCTAAACCGTAACTCTAACCCTAACCCTAACCCTAACTCCTAACCCTGACCCTAACTCTACCCTATTCTTAACCCTAACCCTTACCATAACCCTTACCCTAACCCTAACCCAAACCCTAACCCTAACCCTAATCCTAAACCTAAACCAAACCCTAACCCAAACCCTAACCCTAACACTAACGCTAACCGTAACCCCTAACCCTAACCCTAACCCTAATCCTAACCCTAACCCTAACCCTAACCATAACCCTAACCCTAACCCTATACCCTAACCCTAACCCTAACCATAACGCTACCCTAACCATAACCCTAACCCTATCCCTTACCCTAACGATAACCCTAACCCTAACCCTAACGAAAACCCTAACCCACACCCTAAATGTAACCCTAACCCTAACCCTAACCCTAACTGTAACCCTAACCCTAACACTAACTCTAACCCTAACGCTAAGCCTAACCCTAACCCTAACCTGAACCCTAACCCTAACCCTAACCTTAACCCTCACGCAAACCCTAACCAAACCCTAACCCTAAGACTAACACTAACCCTAACCCTAACCCTAACAGTAACCCTAAACCTAAACCTAACCCTAACCCTAACCCTAACCCTAACCTGAACCCTAACCCTAACCCTAACGCAAACCCTAACCCTAACCCTAACACTAAACCTAACACTAACCCTAACCCTAACAGTAACCCTAAACCTAAACCTAACCCTAATCCTAACCCTAACCCTAACCCTAAAACCTCACCCTAACCCTAACCCTAACCATAACCCTAACCCTAACACTAATCCTAACCCTAACACTAACCACTGTTCTAAATTCTAACAATACTTTGATAAATCCCAAACAATGCATCTTCTTTTCACCGAAACACATCTCTGTTTCTAACAAAAGCATTTCATGAAATTCGTACACTTTCAAAAGAACGAGACTATCTTTCAAAGTAAAGCTTCTAAGGGGAAGAGGAACAATATTCTCAATTCTAACAATACTTTGATATATCCCAAACAACGAATCTTCTTTTCACAGAAACACGTCTGTGTTTCTCACAAAAGCATTTCATGAAATTCATACACTTTCATAAGACGAGATTATCTTTGAAAGTAAAGCTTCTAAGCGGAAGAGGAACACTGTTCTCAATTCTAACAATACTGTGAAACATCCCACACAACGAATCTTCTTTTCAATCACGTCTACGTTTCTTACAAAAGCATTTCATGAAATTCATACACTTTCAGATGAATGTGAATATCTCTCAAAGTAAAGCTTCTAAACAGAAGAGGAACACAGATCTCAATTCTAACAATACTTTGATACATCGCAAACAACGAATCTTCTTTTCAAAGAAACACGTCTGTGTTTCTTACAAAAGCATTTCATGAAATTCATACACTTTCAAAAGAACGAGATTATCTTTCAAAGTAAAGTTTCTTAGGGGAAGAGTAAAACTCTTCTAAATTCTTTTTTTTTAATCCTAACACTAACCCTAACCATAAACCCTGACCCTAACCCTAACCCTAACTGTAACTGTAAAACTAACACTAACCCTTACCCTAACCCTAACCCAAACCCTAACGCTAACCCTAACCCTAACCCTAACCCCTAACCCTAACCCTAACCCTACCCTAACTCTAACCCTAATACTTATGCTAACCCTAACCCAAACCCTAACCCTAAACCTAAACGTAACCCAAACCGTAATCCTAACCCTAACCCTAACCCTAACCCTAACCCTAACCCAAACCCTAACCCAAACCCAAACCCTAACCCTAACCCTAACGCTAACCCTAATCCCTAACGCTAACCCTAACCTAAACCCTAACCTAACCCTAACCCTAACCCTAACCTGAACCCTAACCCTAACCCTAACCCTCACGCATACCCTAACCAAACCCTAACCCTAACACTAACCATAACCCCAACACTAACCCTAACCCTAACCCTAACCCTAAACCTAACCCTAATCCTAACCCTAACTCCTAACCCTGACCCTAACTCTACCCTATTCCTAACCCTAACCCTTACCATAACCCTTACCCTAACCCTAACACAAACCCTAACCCTAACCCTAACCCTAATCCTATCCCTAAACCAAACCCTAACCCTAACCCTAACCCTAACACTAACGCTAACCTTAACCCCTAACCCTAACCCTAACCCTACCCTAACCATAACCCTAACCCTAACCCTTACCCTAACCATAACCCTAACCCTAACGCTAACTGTAACCCTAACCCTAACCCTAACTCTAACCCAAAATCTAACCCAAACCCTAACCCTAACACTAACCCTAACGCTAAGCCTAACCCTAACCCTAACCCTAACCTGAACCCTAACCCTAACCCTAACCTTAAGCCTCACGCAAACCCTAACCAAACCCTAACCCTAACACTAACACTAACCCTAACACTAACCCTAAACCTAACCCTAACCCTAAACCTAACCCTAATCATAACCCTAACCCCTAACCCTGACCCTAACTCTACCCTATTCCTAACCCTAACCCTTACCATAACCCTTACCCTAACCCTAACCCAAACCCTTACCCTAACCCTAACCTGAACCCTAACCCTAACCCTAACGCAAACCCTAACCCTAACACTAACCCTAACACTAACCCTAACCCTAACAGTAACCCTAAACCTAAACCTAACCCTAACCCTAACCCTAACCCTAACCCTAAAACCTAACCCTAATCCTAACCCTAACCATAACCCTAACCCTAACACTAATCCTAACCCTAACACTAACCACTGTTCTAAATTCTAACAATACTTTGATAAATCCCAAACAACGCATCTTCTTTTCACCGAAACACATCTCTGTTTCTAACAAAAGCATTTCATGAAATTCGTACACTTTCAAAAGAACGAGACTATCTTTCAAAGTAAAGCTTCTAAGGGGAAGAGGAACAATATTCTCAATTCTAACAATACTTTGATATATCCCAAACAACGAATCTTCTTTTCACAGAAACACGTCTGTGTTTCTCACAAAAGCATTTCATGAAATTCATACACTTTCATAAGACGAGATTATCTTTCAAAGTAAATCTTCCAAGAGGAAGAGGAACACTGTTCTCAATTCTAACAATACTGTGAAACATCCCACACAACGAATCTTCTTTTCAATCACGTCTACGTTTCTTACAAAAGCATTTCATGAAATTCATACACTTTCAGATGAATGTGAATATCTCTCAAAGTAAAGCTTCTAAACAGAAGAGGAACACTGATCTCAATTCTAACAATACTTTGATACATCCCAAACAACGAATCTTCTTTTCAAAGAAACACGTCTGTGTTTCTTACAAAAGCATTTCATGAAATTCATACACTTTCAAAAGAACGAGATTATCTTTCAAAGTAAAGTTTCTTAGGGGAAGAGAAAAACTCTTCAAAATTCTTTTTTTTAATCCTAACCCTAACCCTAACCATAAACCCTGACCCTAACCCTAACCGTAACTGTAAAACTAACCCTAACCCTTACCCTAACCCTAACCCAAACCCTAACGCTAACCCTAACCCTAACCCCTAACACTAACCCTAACCATACCCTAACTCTAACCCTAACACTTATGCTAACCCTAACCCAAACCCTAACCCTAACCCTAAACGTAACCCAAACCCTAATCCTAACCCTAACCCTAACCCTAATCCTAACCCTAAACCTAACCCTAACCATAACCCTAACCCTAACCCTAAACCCTAACCCTAACCCTAACCCTAACCCTAACCGTACCCGTAACCCTAAACCTAACCCTAACCATAACCATAACCCTTACCCTAACTCTAACCCAAACCCTAACCGTAACCCTAACCGTAACCCAAACCCTAAACCTAACCCTAACCCTAACCCTAACCCTAACCCAAATCCTAACCGTAACCCTAACCCTAACCCAAACCCTAAACCTAACCCTAACCCTAACCCTAATCCTAACCCTAACCCCTAATCCTACCCCTAACCCAACCCTAACCGTAACCCCAACCTTAACCATTACCCTAACCCTAACCCAAACCCTAACCCTAACACTAACCCTAACCCAAACCCTAACCCAAACCCTAACCCTAACCCTAACCCTAACGCTAACCCTAACCCCTAAAGCTAACCCTAACCTAAACCCTAAACCTAACCCTAATCCTAACCCTAACTCCTAACCCTGACCCTAACTCTACCCTATTCCTAACCCTAACCCTTTCCATAACCCTTACCCTAACCCTAACACAAACCATAACCCTAACCCTAACCCTAATCCTAACCCTAAACCAAACCCTAACGCTAACCCTAACCCTAACACTAACGCTAACCCTAACCCTAAAACCTAACCCTAACCCTAACCATAACTCTAACCCTAACACTAATCCTAACCCTAACCCCTAACCCTGACCCTAACTCTACCCTATTCCTAACCCTAACCCTTACCATAACCCTTACCCTAACCCTAACCCTAAAACCTAACCCTAACCCTAACCATAACCCTAACCCTAACACTAATCCTAACCCTAACACTAACCACTGTTCTAAATTCTAACAATACTTTGATAAATCCCAAACAACGCATCTTCTTTTCACCGAAATACATCTCTGTTTCTAATAAAAGCATTTCATGAAATTCGTACACTTTCAAAAGAACGAGACTATCTTTCAAAGTAAAGCTTCTAAGGGGAAGAGGAACAATATTCTCAATTCTAACAATACTTTGACATATCCCAAACAATGAATCTTCTTTTCACAGAAACACGTCTGTGTTTCTCACAAAAGCATTTCATGAAATTCATACACTTTCATAAGACGAGATTATCTTTGAAAGTAAAGCTTCTAAGCGGAAGAGGAACACTGTTCTCAATTCTAACAATACTGTGAAACATCCCACACAACGAATCTTCTTTTCAATCACGTCTACGTTTCTTACAAAAGCATTTCATGAAATTCATACACTTTCAGATGAATGTGAATATCTCTCAAAGTAAAGCTTCTAAACAGAAGAGGAACATAGATCTCAATTCTAACAATACTTTGATACATCCCAAACAACGAATCTTCTTTTCAAAGAAACACGTCTGTGTTTCTTACAAAAGCATTTCATGAAATTCATACACTTTCAAAAGAACGAGATTATCTTTAAAAGTAAAGTTTCTTAGGGGAAGAGTAAAACTCTTCTAAATTCTTTTTTTTTAATCCTAACACTAACCCTAACCATAAACCCTGACCCTAACCCAAACCTAACCGTAACTGTAAAACTAACCCTAACCCTTACCCTAACCCTAACGCTAACCCTAACCCTAACCCTAACCCTTACCCCTAACCCTAACCCTAACCCTACCCTAACCCTAACCCTAACACTTATGCTAACCCTAACCCAAACCCTAACCCTAACCCTAAACGTAACCCAAACCCTAATCCTAACTCTAACCCTAACCCTAACCCTAATCCTAACAATAACCCTAACCCTAACCATAACCCTAACCCTAACCCTAAACCCTACCCCTAACCCTAACCATAACCGTAAACGTAACCCTAAACCTAACCCTAACCATAACCATAACCCTTACCCTAACTCTAACCCAAACTCTAACCGTAACCCTAACCCTAACCCAAACCCTAAACCTAACCCTAACCCTAACCCTAATCCTAACCCTAACCCCTAACCCTACCCCTAACAAAACCCTAACCGTAACCCCAACCTTAACCATTACCCTAACCCTAACCCAAACCCAAACCCTAACACTAACCCTAACCCAAACCCTAACCCAAACCCTAAACCTAACCCTAACCCTAACCCTAACCCTAACCCTAACCCTAACCCAAACCCTAACCGTAACCCTAACCCTAACCCAAACCCTAAACCTAACCCTAACCCTAACCCTAATCCTAACCCTAACCCCTAATCCTACCCCTAACACAACCCTAACCGTAACCCCAACCTTAACCATTACCCTAACCCTAACCCAAACCCTAACCCTAACACTAACCCTAACCCAAACCCTAACCCAAACCCTAACCCTAACCCTAACCCTAACGCTAACCCTAACCCCTAAAGCTAACCCTAACCTAAACCCTAAACCTAACCCTAATCCTAACCCTAACTCCTAACCCTGACCCTAACTCTACCCTATTCCTAACCCTAACCCTTTTCATAACCCTTACCCTAACCCTAACACAAACCATAACCCTAACCCTAACCCTAATCCTAACCCTAAACCAAACCCTAACGCTAACCCTAACCCTAACACTAACGCTAACCCTAACCCTAAAACATAACCCTAACCCTAACCATAACCCTAACCCTAACACTCATCCTAACCCTAACACTAACCACTGTTCTAAATTCTAACAATACTTTGATAAATCCCAAACAACGCATCTTCTTTTCACCGAAACACATCTCTGTTTCTAACAAAAGCATTTCATGAAATTCGTACACTTTCAAAAGAACGAGACTATCTTTCAAAGTAAAGCTTCTAAGGGGAAGAGGAACAATATTCTCAATTCTAACAATACTTTGACATATCCCAAACAACGAATCTTCTTTTCACAGAAACACGTCTGTGTTTCTCACAAAAGCATTTCATGAAATTCATACACTTTCATAAGACGAGATTATCTTTGAAAGTAAAGCTTCTAAGCGGAAGAGGAACACTGTTCTCAATTCTAACAATACTGTGAAACATCCCACACAACGAATCTTCTTTTCAATCACGTCTACGTTTCTTACAAAAGCATTTCATGAAATTCATACACTTTCAGATGAATGTGAATATCTCTCAAAGTAAAGCTTCTAAACAGAAGAGGAACACTGATCTCAATTCTAACAATACTTTGATACATCCCAAACAACGAATCTTCTTTTCAAAGAAACACGT
The DNA here is from genome assembly GCA_028537955.1 of Microtus californicus. Classification (NCBI taxonomy): domain Eukaryota; kingdom Metazoa; phylum Chordata; class Mammalia; order Rodentia; family Cricetidae; genus Microtus; species Microtus californicus. The sequence goes on along the minus strand of JAQJZF010000034.1, from coordinate 1,402,685 downwards.
CTGTGTTTCTTACAAAAGCATTTCATGAAATTCATACACTTTCAAAAGAACGAGATTATCTTTCAAAGTAAAGTTTCTTAGGGGAAGAGTAAAACTCTTCTAAATTCTATTTTTTTTAATCCTAACACTAACCCTAACCATAAACCCTGACCCTAACCCTAACCCTAACTGTAACTGTAAAACTA
>JAQJZF010000034.1:1367500-1392500 GCA_028537955.1 Microtus californicus | reverse complement strand
CTAACCCTAACCCAAACCTATACCTAACCCTAACCCTAACACTAATCCTAACCCTAAACCTAACCCTAACCCTAACCCCTAACCCTAACCCTAACCCTAAGCCTAACACAAATCCTAACCCTAACCCTAACCCTAACCCTAAACCCTAACCCTAACCCTAACCCTAACCTAACTCTAACCCTAACCCTAACCCTAACCCTAACCCTAAACTGAACCCTAACCCTAACCCTAAACCTAACCCTAACGCAAACCCTAACCCAAACCCTAACCCTAACACTAACCCTAACCCTAACACTAACCTTAAACCTCACCCTAACCCTAACCCTAACCCTAACTCTATCCCTAACACTAACCCTTACCCTAACCCTAAACCAAATCCTATAGCTAACCCTAACCATAACCCTAACCCAAATCCTAACCCTAACCCTAAATCTAAGGCTAACCGTAACCCCTAACCCTAACCCTAACCCTACCCTAACCATAACCCTAACCCTAAACCTAACCCTAACCCTAACCTGAACCCTAACCCTAACCCTAACCCTAACCCTAACCCTAACCCTAAGGCAAACCCTAACACTAAACCTAACACTAACCCTAATCCTAACAGTAAACCTAACTCTAAACCTAACCCTTACCCTAACCCAAATCCCTAACCTTAACACTAACCCAAAACCTAACCCTAACCCTAACCATAACCCTAACCCTAACCCTAACGTAAAACCTAAGCCTAACCCAACCTTAACACTAACCCTAACCCTAATTCTAACTCTAACCCTAATGCAAACCCTAACCCTAACCCTAACGCTAACCCTAACCCTAACCCAAACCCTAACCATAACCCTAACCCTAACCCTAACCCTAACCCTAACCTGAACCCTAACCCTAACCCTAACCCTAAGGCAAACCTTAACACTAAACCTAACACTAACCCTAATCCTAACAGTAAACCTAACTCTAAACCTAACCCTAACCGTAACCCAACCCTAACGCTAACCCTAACCCTACCCTAACCCAAACCCTAACCGTAACCCTAACCCTAACCCTAACCCTAACCCTAACCCTAACCTGACCCTAACCCTAACCCTAACCCTAACCCTAAACTGAACCCTAACCCTAACCCTAAGCCTAACGCAAACCCTAACCCAAACCCTAAACCTAACACTAACCCTAACCCTAACACTAACCTTAAACCTCACCCTAAACCTAACCCTAACCCTAACTCTAACCCTAACCCTAACCCTTACCCTAACCCTAACCCAAACCCTATAGCTAACCCTAACCCTAACCCTAACCCAAATCCTAACCCTAACCCTAACCCTAAATCTAAGGCTAACCGTAACCCCTAACCCTAACCCTAACCCTACCCTAACCATAACCCTAACCCTTACCTTAACCCTAACCCTAACCTCAACCCTAACCCTAACCCTAACCCTAACCCTAAGGCAAACCCTAACACAAAACCTAAAACTAACCCTAACCCTAACAGTAAACCTAACTCTAAACCTAACCCTAACCCTAACCCAAATCCCTAACCTTAACACTAACCCAAAACCTAACCCTAACCCTAACCCTAACCCTAACCCTAACCATAACCATAACCTTAACCCTAACGTAAACCCTAAGCCTAACCCAACACTAACACTAACCCTAACCCTAATTCTAACTCTAACCCTAACGCAAACCCTAACCCTAACCCTAACCCTAACCTAACCCAAACCGTAACCCTAAACCTAAACCTAACCCTAACCCTAACCCTAACCCTAACACTAACCCTTACCCTAACGCTAACACTAACCCTAAACCCTAACCCTAACCCTAAGCCTAACTCTACCCTAACCCAATCCCTAACCATAACACTAACCCTAACACTAACCCTAACACTAACTCTAACCCTAACGCAAACCCTAACCCTAACCCTAACCCTAACCCTAACCGTAACCCTAACCCTAACCCTAACTCTAACACTTACCTTAACTCCTAACCCTAACCCTAACCCTACCCTAAACCTAAACCTAACCCTAACCCTAACGCAACCCTAACCCTAACCCTAAGCCTAAACCTAACACTAACACTAAACCCTAACCCTAACCCTAAAACTTACCCTAACCGTAATCCAAACCCTAACCCTAACCCTAACCCAACCCCTAAAGCTAACCCTAACCCTAACATTAACCCTAACCCTAAACCCTAACCCTAACCCTAATCCTACCGTAACTCTAACCCTAACCCTAACCCTTACCCTAACCCTAATCCAAACCCTAAACCTAACCCTAACCGTAACCCTAACCCAAACCGTAACCCTAACCCTAACCCTAACCCTAACCCTAACCCTAACCCTAACCCTAACCCTACCCTAATCCTAACCCTAACGCTTACCCTAACCCTAACACTAGCCCTAACCCTAACCCTAACCCTAACACTAAGCGTAACTCTAACCCTAATTGTAACCCTAAACCTAACCGTAACCCTAACCCTAACCCCTAATCCTAACCCTAATCCTAACCCTAACCCTATCCCTAACACTAACTCTAACCCCTAACCCTAACCCTAAGCCTAACTCTACCCTAACACAAACCCTTACCATAACCCTAACCCTAACACTAACCCTAACACTAACTCTAACACTAACGCAAACCCTTAACCTAACCCTAACCCTAACCCTAACAGTAACCCTAACCCTAAACCTTACCCTAACTTTAACCCAAACCCTAACCCTAACCCTAACCCTAACCCTAACCCAAACCTTAACCCTAACCCTAACCCTAACCCTAACCCTAACCCTAACCCTTACCCTAACCCTAACCCTAACCCTAATCCTAACCCTAACCCTAACCCTAACCCTCACCAAAACCCTAAAACTAACCCTAACCCTAACCCTAAACATAACCCTAAACCTAAACCCTAACCGTAACCCTAACCCTACCGTAACCCTAACCCTAACCCTAACCCTTACCATAACCCTAACCCTAACCCTAACCCTAACCCTAAACCCTTACCCGAACTCTAACCCTAACCCTAAATCTAAGGCTAACAGTAACCCCTAACCCTAACCCTACCCTAACCATAACCCTAATGCTTACCCTAACCCTAACCCTAACCTGAACCCTAACCCTAACCCTAACCCTAACCCTAAGGCAAACCCTAACACTAAACATAACACTAACCCTAAACCTAACAGTAAACCTAACTCTAAACCTAACTCTAACCCTAACCCAAATCCCTAACCTTAACACTAACCCAAAACCTAACCCTAACCCTATCCCAAAACCTAACCCTAACCATAACCCTAACCCTAACCCTAACGTAAACCCTAAGCCTAACCCAACCCTAACAATAACCCTAACCCTAATTCTAACTCTAACCCTAACGCAAATCCTAACCCTAACCCTAACCCTAAACCTAACCCTAACCTAACCCAAACCGTAACCCTAACCCTAACCCTAACCCTTACCCTAACCCTAACACTAACCCTAACCCCTAACCCTAACCCTAAGCCTGACTCTACCCTAACCCAATCCCTAACCATAACCCTAACCCTAACACTAACCCTAACACTAACTCTAACCCTAACGCAAACCCTACCCCTAACCCTAACCCAAACCCTAACCATAACCCTAACCTGAACCCTAACCCTAACCCTAACCCTAACCCTAACCCTAAGGCAAACCCTAACACTAAACCTAACACTAACCCTAACCCTAACAGTAAACCTAACTCTAAACCTAACCTTAACCCTAATCCAAATCCCTAACCTTAACACTAACCCAAAACCTAACCCTAACCCTATCCCAAACCCTAACCCTAACCATAACCCTAACCCTAACCCTAACACTAACACTAAACCCTAAACCTAACTCTAAACCTAACCCAAACCCTTACCCTAACCAGATCCAAACCCTAACCCTAATCCTAACCCTAACCCTAACTCAAACCCTAATCCTAACCCTAACACTAACCCTAATCATAACCCTAACCCTAAACCCTAACCGTAACCCTAACCCTACCGTAACCCTAATCCTAACCCTAACCCTTACCATAACCCTAACCCTAACCCTAACCCTAACCCTAACCCTAAACCCTAACCCTAACCCTAACCCTAACCCTAACCCTAACTCTAAAAGGAAGAGGAACACTGTTCTAAATTCTTTTTTTTAACCCTAAACCTAACCCTAACCCTAACCCAACCCTATACCTAACCCTAACCCTAACACTAATCCTAACCCTAAACCTAACCCTAACCCTAACCCCTAACCCTAACCCTAACACAAACCCTAAGCCTAACCCTAATCCTAACCCTAAACCTTACCCTAACCCTAACCCAAACCCTAACCCTAACCCTAACCCTAAGCCTAACACAAATCCTAACCCTATCCCTAACCCTAAACCCTAACCCTAACCCTAACCTAACCCTAACCCTAACCCTAACCCTAAACTGAACCCTAACCCTAACCCTAAACCTAACCCTAACGCAAACCCTAACCCAAACCCTAACCCTAACACTACCCTAACCCTAACACTAAACTTAAACCTCACCCTAACCCTAACCCTAACCCTAACCCTAACTCTATCCCTAACCCTAACCCTTACCCTAACCCTAAACCAAACCCTATAGCTAACCCTAACCATAACCCTAACCCAAATCCTAACCCTAACCCTAAATCTAAGGCTAACCGTAACCCCTAACCCTAACCCTAACCCTAACCCTAAATCTAAGGCTAACCGTAACCCCTAACCCTAACCCTAACCCTACCCTAACCAAAACCCTAACCCTTACCTTAACCCTAACCCTAACCTCAACCCTAACCCTAACCCTAACCCTAACCCTAAGGCAAACCCTAACACTAAACCTAACACTAACCCTAACCCTAACAGTAAACCTAACTCTAAACCCAACCCTAACCCTAACCCAAATCCCTAACCATAACACTAACCCAAAACCTAACCCTAACTCTAACCCTAACCCTAACCCTAACCCTAACCATAACCTTAACACTAACCCAACACTAACACTAACCCTAACTCTAATTCTAACTCTAACCCTAATGCAAACCCTAACCCTAACCCTAACCCTAACCTAACCCAAACCGTAACCCTAAACCTAACCCTAACCCTAACCCTAACACTAACCCTTACCCTAACGGTAACACTAACCCTAACCCCTAACCTAACCCTAAGCCTAACTCTACCCTAACCCAATCCCTAACCATAACACTAACCCTAACACTAACCCTAACACTAACTCTAACCCTAACCGTAACCCTAACCCTAACCCTAACCCTAACCCTAACCCTAACCCTTACCCTAACCCTAACCCAAACCCTAACCCTAACCCTAACCCTAACCCTAACTCTAACACTTACCTTAACTCCTAACCCTAACCCTAACCCTACCCTAAACCTAACCCTAACCCTAACCCTAACGCAACCCTAACCCTAACCCTAAGCCTAAACCTAACACTAACACTAAACCCTAACCCTAACCCTAACACTTACCCTAACCGTAATCCAAACCCTAAACATAACACTAACCCAAACCCTAAAGCTAACCCTAACCCTAACATTAACCCTAACCCTAAACCCTAACCCTAATCCTACCGTAACTCTAACCCTAACCCTAACCCTTACCCTAACCCTAATCCAAACCCTAAACCTAACCCTAACCGTAACCCTAACCCAAACCGTAACCCTAACCCTAACCCTAACCCTACCCTAATCCTAACCCTAACGCTTACCCTAACCCTAACACTAGCCCTAACACTAACCCTAACCCTAACACTAAGCGTAACTCTAACCCTAATTGTAACCCTAACCCTAAACGTAACCCTAACCCTAACCCCTAATCCTAACCCTAATCCTAACCCTAACCCTATCCCTAACACTAACCCTAACCCCTAACCCTAACCGTAAGCCTAACTCTACCCTAACCCAAACCCTTACCATAACCCTAACCCTAACACTAACCCTAACACTAACTCTAACACTAACGCAAACCCTAAACCTAACCCTAACCCTAACAGTAACCCTAACCCTAACCCTAAACCTTACCCTAACTCTAACCCAAACCCTAACCCTAACCCTAACCCTAACCCTAACCCTAACCCAAACCTTAACCCTAACCCTAACCCTAACCCTAACCCTTACCCTAACCCTAACCCTAACCCTAACCCTAATCCTAACCCTAACCCTAACCCTAACCCTCACCAAAACCCTAAAACTAACCCTAACCCTAACCCTAAACATAACCATAAACCTAAACCCTAACCGTAACCCTAACCCTACCGTAACCCTAACCCTAACCCTAACCCTTACCATAACCCTAACCCTAACCCTAACCCTAACCCTAACCCTAACCCTAACCCTAAACCCTAACCCGAACTCTAAACCTAACCCTAAATTTAAGGCTAACCGTAACCCCTAACCCTAACCCTAACCCTAACCCTACCCTAACCATAACCCTAACGCTTACCCTAACCCTAACCCTAACCTGAATCTAACCCTAACCCTAACCCTAAGGCATACCCTAACACTAAACCTAAAACTAACCCTAACCCTAACAGTAAACCTAACTCTAAACCTAACTCTAACCCTAACCCAAATCCCTAACCTTAACACTAACCCAAAACCTAACCCTAACCCTATCCCAAACCCTAACCCTAACCATAACCCTAACCCTAACCCTAACGTAAACCCTAAGCCTAACCCAACCCTAACACTAACCATAACCCTAATTCTAACTCTAACCCTAACGCAAATCCTAACCCTAACCCTAACCCTAAACCTAACCCTAACCTAACCCAAACAGTAACCCTAACCCTAACCCTAACCCTAACCCTAACCCTAACCCTAACCCTTAACCTAACCCTAACACTAACCCTAACCCCTAACCCTAACCCTAAGCCTAACTCTACCCTAACCCAATCCCTAACCATAACCCTAACCCTAACACTAACCCTAACACTAACTCTAACCCTAACGCAAACCCTAACCCTAACCCTAACCCTAACCCTAACCATAACCCTAACCCTAACCTGAACCCTAACCCTAACCCTAACCCTAACCCTAAGGCAAACCCTAACACTAAACCTAACACTAACCCTAACCCTAACAGTAAACCTAACTCTAAACATAACCCTAACTCTAACCCAAATCCCTAACCTTAACACTAACCCAAAACCTAACCCTAACCCTATCCCAAACCCTAACCCTAACCATAACCCTAACTCTAACCCTAACACTAACACAAACACTAAACCCTAAACCTAACTCTAAACCTAACCCAAACCCTTACCCTAACCGTAATCCAAACCCTAACCCTAATCCTAACCCTAACCCTAACTCAAACCCTAAACCTAACCCTAACACTAACCCTAACCATAACCCTAACCCTAAACCCTAACCGTAACCCTAACCCTACCGTAACCCTAATCCTAACCCTAACCCTTACCATAACCCTAACCCTAACCCTAACCCTAAACCCTAACCCTAACCCTAACCCTTACCCTAACCCTAACTCTAAAAGGAAGAGGAACACTGTTCTAAATTCTTTTTTTTAACCCTAACCCTAAGCCTAACCCTAACCCTAACCCAACCCTATACGTAACCCTAACCCTAACACTAATCCTAACCCTAAACCTAACCCTAACCCTAACCCCTAACCCTAACCCTAACACAAACCCTAAGCCTAACCCTAATCCTAACCCTAAACCTTACCCTAACCCTAACCCAAACCCTAACCCTAACCCTAACCCTAAGCCTAACACAAATCCTAACCCTAACCCTAACCCTAACCCTAAACCCTAACCCTAACCCTAACCCTAACCTAACCCTAACCCTAACCCTAACCCTAACCCTAAACTGAACCCTAACCCTAACCCTAAACCTAACCCTAACGCAAACCCTAACCCAAACCCTAACCCTAACACTAACCCTAACCCTAACACTAACCTTAAACCTCACCCTAACCCTAACCCTAACCCTAACCCTATCCCTAACCCTAACCCTTACCCTAACCCTAAACCAAACCCTATAGCTAACCCTAACCATAACCCTAACCCAAATCCTAACCCTAACCCTAAATCTAAGGCTAACCGTAACCCCTAACCCTAACCCTAACCCTAACACTACCCTAACCATAACCCTAACCCTAACCCTAACCCTAACCTGAACCCTAACCCTAACCCTAACCCTAACCCTAACCCTAAGGCAAACCCTAACACTAAACCTAACACTAACCCTAATCCTAACAGTAAACCTAACTCTAAACCTAACCCTTACCCTAACCCAAATCCCTAACCTTAACACTAACCCAAAACCTAACCCTAACCCTAACGCTAACCATAACCCTAACCCTAACCCTAACGTAAAACCTAAGCCTAACCCAACCTTAACACTAACCCTAACCCTAATTCTAACTCTAACCCTAACGCAAACCCTAACCCTAACCCTAACGCTAACCCTAACCCTAACCCAAACCCTAACCCTAACCCTAACCCTAACCCTAACCCTAACCCTAACCTGAACCCTAACCTTAACCCTAACCCTAAGGCAAACCTTAACACTAAACCTAACACTAACCCTAATCCTAACAGTAAACCTAACTCTAAACCTAACCCTAACCCTAACTCTAACCCTAACCCTAACCCATACCCTAACCCTAACCCAAACCCTATAGCTATCACTAACCCTAACCCTAACCCAAATCCTAACCCTAACCCTAACCCTAAATCTAAGGCTAACCGTAACCCCTAACCTTAACCCTAACCCTAACCCTACCCTAACCATAACCCTAACCCTTACCTTAACCGTAACCCTAACCTCAACCCTAACCCTAACCGTAACCCTAACCCTAAGGCAAACCCTAACACTAAACCTAACACTAACCCTAACCCTAACAGTAAACCTAACTACCCTAACAGTAAACCTAACTCTAACCCTAACGCAAACCCTAAACCTAACCCTAACCCTAACCTAACCCAAACCGTAACCCTAAACCTAACCCTAACCCTAACCCTAACCCTAACACTAACCCTTACCCTAACGCTAACACTAACCCTAACCCCTAAACCTAACCCTAAGCCTAACTCTACCCTAACCCAATCCCTAACCATAACACTAACCCTAACACTAACCCTAACACTAACACTAACCCTAACGCAAACCCTAACCCTAACCCTAACCCTAACCGTAACCGTAACCGTAACCCTAACCCTAACCCTAACCCTAACCCTTACCCTAACCCTAACCCAAACCCTAACCCTAACCCTAACCCTAACCCTAACCCTAACTCTAACACCTACCTTAACTCCTAACCCTAACCCTAACCCTACCCTAAACCTAACCCTAACCCTAACCATAACGCAACCCTAACCCTAACCCTAAGCCTAAACCTAACACTAACACTAAACCCTAACCCTAACCCTAACACTTACCCTAACCGTAATCCAAACCCTAACCCTAACCCTAACCCAAACCCTAAAGCTAACCCTAACCCTAACATTAACCCTAACCCTAAACCCTAACCCTAACCATAATCCTACCGTAACTCTAACCCTAACCCTAACCCTTACCCTAACCCTAATCCAACCCCTAAACCTAACCCTAACCGTAACCCTAACCCAAACCATAACCCTAACCCTAACCCTAACCCTAACCCTAACCCTAACCCTAACCCTACCCTAATTCTAACCCTACGCTTACCCTAACCCTAACACTAGCCCTAACCCTAACCCTAACCCTAACACTAAGCGTAATTCTAACCCTAATTGTAACCCTAACCCTAAACGTAACCCTAACCCTAACCCATAATCCTAACCCTAATCTAACCCTAACCCTATCCCTAACACTAACCCTAACCCCTAACCCTAACCCTAAGACTAACTCTACCATAACCCAAACCCTTACCATAATCCTAACCCTAACACTAAACCTAACACTAACTCTAACCCTAACGCAAACCCTAAACCTAACCCTAACCCTAACCCTAACAGTAACCCTAACCCTAACCCTAACCCTTACCCTAACTCTAACCCAAACCCTAACCCTAACCCTAACCCTAACCCTAACCCTAACCCTAACCCTAACCCAAACCTTAACCCTAACCCTAACCCTAACCCTAACCCTTACCCTAACCCTAACCCTAACCCTAACCCTAATCCTAACTCTAACCCTAACCCTAACCCTCACCAAAACCCTAACCCTAACCCTAATCCTAACCCTAACCCTTACCATAACCCTAACCCTAACCCTAACCCTAACCCTAACCCTAACCCTAAACCCTAACCCGAACTCTAACCCTAACCCTAAATTTAAGGCTAACCGTAACCCCTAACCCTAACCCTAACCCTAACCCAACCCTAACCATAACCCTAACGCTTACCCTAACCCTAACCCTAACCTGAACCCTAACCCTAACCCTAACCCTAACCCTAAGGCAAACCCTAACACTAAACCTAACACTAACCCTAACCCAAAGAGTAAACCTAACTCTAAACCTAACTCTAACCCTAACCCAAATCCCTAACCTTAACACTAACCCAAAACCTAACCCTAACCCTATCCCAAACCCTAACCCTAACCATAACCCTAACCCTAACCCTAACGTAAACCCTAAGCCTAACCCAACCCTAACACTAACCCTAACCCTAATTCTAACTCTAACCCTAACGCAAATCCTAACCCTAACCCTAACCCTAAACCTAACCCTAACCTAATCCAAACCGTAACCCTAACCCTAACCCTAACCCTAACCATTACCCTAACCCTAACACTAACCCTAACCCCTAACCCTAACCCTAAGCCTAACTCTACCCTAACCCAATCCCTAACCATAACCCTAACCCTAACACTAACCCTAACACTAACTCTAACCCTAACGCAAACCCTAACCCTAACCCTAACCCTAACCATAACCCTAACCCTAAACCTAACCCTAACCCTTACCCTAACCCTAACGCAAACACTAACCCTAACCCTAACCCTAACTCTAACACTTACCCTAACCCCTAACCCTAACCCTAACCCTAACCCTACCCTAAACCTAACCCTAACCCAAACCCTAACCCTAACCCTAACGCAACCCTAACACTAACCCTAAGCCTAAACCTAACACTAACACTAAACCCTAACCCTAACCCTAACACTTACCCTAACCGTAATCCAAACCCTAACCCTAACCCTAACCCAAACCCTAACCCTAACCCTAATATTAACCCTAACCCTAAACCCTAACCCTAACCCTAACCCTACCATAAATCTAACCCTAACCCTAACCCTTACCCTAACCCTAATCCAAACCCAAAACCTAACCCAAACCGTAACCCTAACCCAAACCGTAACCCTAACCCTAACCCTAACCCTAAGCCTAACCCTAACCCTACCCTAATCCTAACCCTAACGCTTACCCTAACCCTAACCCTAACCCTAACGCAAACCCTAACCCAAACCCTAACCCTAACACTAACCCTAACCCTAACACTAACTCTAAAAGGAAGAGGAACACTGTTCTAAATTCTTTTTTTTAACCCTAACCCTAACCCTAACCCTAACCCTAACCCTAACCCAACCCAATACCTAACCCAAACACTATTCCTCACCCTAAATCTAACCCTAACCCTAACCCCTAACCCTAACCCTAACACAAACCCTAAGCCTAACCCTAATCCTAACCCTAAACCTTACCCTAACCCTAACCCAAACCCTAACCCTAACCCTAACCCTAAGCCTAACACAAATCCTAACCCTAACCCTAACACTAAACCCTAACCCTAACCCTAACCCTAACCTAACCCTAACCTAACCCTAACCCTAACCCTAAACTGAACCCTAACCCTAACCCTAAACCTAACCCTAACGCAAACCCTAACCCAAACCCTAACCCTAACACTAACCCTAACCCTAACACTAACCTTAAACCTCACCCTAACCCTAACCCTAACCCTAACCCTAACCCTAACTCTATCCCTAACCCTAACCCTTACCCTAACCCTAAACCAAACCCTATAGCTAACCCTAACCATAACCCTAACCCAAATCCTAACCCTAACCCTAAATCTAAGGCTAACCGTAACCCCTAACCCTAACCCTAACCCTAACCCTACCCTAACCATAACCCTAACCCTAACCCTAACCCTAAACTGAACCCTAACCCTAACCCTAACCCTAACCCTAACCCTAACCCTAAGGCAAACCCTAACACTAAACCTAACATTAACCCTAATCCTAACAGTAAACCTAACTCTAAACCTAACCCTTACCCTAACCCAAATCCCTAACCTTAACACTAACCCAAAACCTAACCCTAACCCTAACCCTAACCATAACCCTAACCCTAACACTAACGTAAACCCTAAGCCTAACCCAACCCTAACACTAACCCTAACCCTAATTCTAACTCTAACCCTAACGCAAACCCTAACCCTAACCCTAACGCTAACCCTAACCCTAACCCAAACCCTAACCATAACCCTAACCCTAACCCTAACCCTAACCTGAACCCTAACCCTAACCCTAACCCTAAGGCAAACCTTAACACTAAACCTAACACTAACCCTAATCCTAACAGTAAACCTAACTCTAAACCTAACCCTAACCCTAACCCAAATCCCTAACCTTAACACTAACCCAAAACCTAACCCTAACCCTAACCCTAACCATGACCCTAACCCTAACCCTAACGTAAACCCTAAGCCTAACCCAACCCTAACGCTAACCCTAACCCTAACCCTAACCCTACCCTAACCCAAACCCTAACCCTAACCCAAACCCTAACCCTAAACCTAACCCTAACCCTAACCCCTAACCCTAACCCTAACCCTAACCCTAACGCAAACCCTAACCCTAACCCTAATACTAACCCTAAACCTTATCCTAACCCAAACCCTAACCCTAACCCTAACCCTAACCCAAATCCTAACCCTAACCCTAACACTTACCCTAACCGTAATCCAAACCCTAACCCTAACCCAAACCCTAAAGCTAACCCTAACCCTAACATTAACCCTAACCCTAAACCCTAACCCTAACCCTAATCCTACCGTAACTCTAACCCTAACCCTAATCCTTACCCTAACCCTAATCCAAACCCTAAACCTAACACTAACCGTAACCCTAACCCAAACCGTAACCCTAACCCTAACCCTAACCCTAACCCTAACCCTACCCTAATCCTAACCCTAACGCTTATTCTAACCCTAACACTAGCCCTAACCCTAACCCTAACCCTAACACTAAGCGTAACTCTAACCCTAATTGTAACCCTAACCCTAACCGTAACCCTAACCCTAACCCCTAATCCTAACCCTAATCCTAACCCTAACCCTATCCCTAACACTAACCCTAAACCCTAACCCTAACCCTAAGACTAACTCTACCCTAACCCAAACCCTTACCATAACCCTAACCCTAACACTAACCCTAACAATAACTCTAACCCTAACGCAAACCCTAAACCTAACCCTAACCCTAACCCTAACCCTAACCCTAATCCTAACCCTAACCCTAACCCTAACCCTCACCAAAACCCTAAAACTAACCCTAACCCTAACCCTAAACATAACCCTAAACATAAACCCTAACCGTAACCCTAACCCTACCGTAACCCTAACCCTAACCCTTACCATAACCCTAACCCTAACCCTAACACTAACCCTAACCCTAACAGTAAACCTAACTCTAAACCTAACTCTAACCCTAACCCAAATCCCTAACCTTAACACTAACCCAAAACCTAACCCTAACCCTATCCCAAACCCTAACCCTAACCATAACCCTAACCCTAACCCTAACGTAAACCCTAAGCCTAACCCAACCCTAACACTAACCCTAACCCTAATTCTAACTCTAACCCTAACGCAAATCCTAACCCTAACCCTAACCCTAAACCTAACCCTAACCTAACCCAAACCGTAACCCTAACCCTAACCCTAACCCTATCCCTAACCCTAACTAACCATAACCCTAACCCTAACCCTAACCCTAACCTGACCCTAACCCTAACCTTAACCCTAACCCTAACCCTAACCCTAAACTGAACCCTAACCCTAAACCTAACGCAAACCCTAACCCAAACCCTAACCCTAACACTAACCCTAACCCTAACACTTACTCTAAAAGGAAGAGGAACACTGTTCTAAATTCTTTTTTTTAACCCTAACCCTAACCCTAACCCTAACCCTAACCCAACCCAATACCTAACCCTAACACTAATCCTCACCCTAAACCTAACCCTAACCCTAACCCCTAACCCTAACCCTAACACAAACCCTAAGCCTAACCCTAATCCTAACCCTAAACCTTACCCTAACCCTAACCCAAACCCTAACCCTAACCCTAACCCTAAGCCTAACACAAATCCTAACCCTAACCCTAACCCTAAACCCTAACCCTAACCCTAACCCTAACCTAACCCTAACCCTAACCCTAACCCTAACCCTAACCCTAAACTGAACCCTAACCCTAACCCTAAACCTAACCCTAACGCAAACCCTAACCCAAACCCTAACCCTAACACTAACCCTAACCCTAACACTAACCTTAAACCTCACCCTAACCCTAACCCTAACCCTAACCCTAACTCTATCCCTAACCCTAACCCTTACCCTAACCCTAAACCAAACCCTATAGCTAACCCTAACCATAACCCTAACCCAAATCCTAACCCTAAACCTAAATCTAAGGCTAACCGTAACCCCTAACCCTAACCCTAACCCTAACCCTACCCTAACCATAACCCTAACCCTAACCCTAACCCTAAACTGAACCCTAACCCTAACCCTAACCCTAACCCTAACCCTAACCCTAAGGCAAACCCTAACACTAAACCTAACATTAACCCTAATCCTAAAAGTAAACCTAACTCTAAACCTAACCCTTACCCTAACCCAAATCCCTAACCTTAACACTAACCCAAAACCTAACCCTAACCCTAACCCTAACCATAACCCTAACCCTAACCCTAACGTAAACCCTAAGCCTAACCCAACCCTAACACTAACCCTAACCCTAATTCTAACTCTAACCCTAACGCAAACCCTAACCCTAACCCTAACGCTAACCCTAACCCTAACCCAAACCCTAACCATAACCCTAACCCTAACCCTAACCCTAACCTGAACCCTAACCCTAACCCTAACCCTAAGGCAAACCTTAACACTAAACCTAACACTAACCCTAATCCTAACAGTAAACCTAACTCTAAACCTAACCCTAACCCTAACCCAAATCCCTAACCTTAACACTAACCCAAAACCTAACCCTAACCCTAACCCTAACCATGACCCTAACCCTAACCCTAACGTAAACCCTAAGCCTAACCCAACCCTAACGCTAACCCTAACCCTAACCCTAACCCTACCCTAACTCAAACCCTAACCCTAACCCAAACCCTAACCCTAAACCTAAACCTAACCCTAACCCCTAACCCTAACCCTAACCCTAACGCAAACCCTAACCCTAACCCTAATCCTAACCCTAAACCTTACCCTAACCCAAACCCTAACCCTAACCCTAACCCTAACCCAAATCCTAACCCTAACCCTAACACTTACCCTAACCGTAATCCAAACCCTAACACTAACCCAAACCCTAAAGCTAACCCTAACCCTAACATTAACCCTAACCCTAAACCCTAACCCTAACCCTAATCCTACCGTAACTCTAACCCTAACCCTAACCCTTACCCTAACCCTAATCCAAACCCTAAACCTAACCCTAACCGTAACCCTAACCCAAACCGTAACCCTAACCCTAACCCTAACCCTAACCCTAACCCTAACCCTAACCCTACCCTAATCCTAACCCTAACGCTTACCCTAACCCTAACACTAGCCCTAACCCTAACCCTAACCCTAACACTAAGCGTAACTCTAACCCTAATTGTAACCCTAACCCTAACCGTAACCCTAACCCTAACCCCTAATCCTAACCCTAATCCTAACCCTAACCCTATCCCTAACACTAACCCTAACCCCTAACCCTAACCCTAAGACTAACTCTACCCTAACCCAAACCCTTACCATAACCCTAACCCTAACACTAACCCTAACCCCTAACCCTAACCCTAAGCCTGACTCTACCCTAACCCAATCCCTAACCATAACCCTAACCCTAACACTAACCCTAACCCCTAACCCTAACCCTAAGCCTAACTCTACCCTAACCCAATCCCTAACCATAACCCTAACCCTAACACTAACCCTAACACTAACTCTAACCCTAACGCAAACCCTAACCCTAACCATAACCCTAACCGTAACCCTAACCATAACCCTAACCCTAACCCTAACCCTAACCCTTACCCTAACCCTAACGCAAACACTAACCCTAACCCTAACCCTAACCCTAACTCTAACACTTACCCTAACCCCTAACCCTAACCCTAACCCTAACCCTAACCCTACCCTAAACCTAACCCTAACCCAAACCCTAACCCTAACCCTAACGCAACCCTAACCCTAACCCTAAGCCTAAACCTAACACTAACACTAAACCCTAAACCTAACCCTAACACTTAGCCTAACCGTAATCCAAACCCTAACCCTAACCCTAACCCAAACCCTAACCCTAACCCTAACATTAACCCTAACCCTAAACCCTAACCCTAACCCTAACCCTACCGTAACTCTAACCCTAACCCTAACCCTTACCCTAACCCTAATCCAAACCCAAAACCTAACTCTAACCGTAACCCTAACCCAATCCGTAACCCTAACCCTAACCCTAACCCTAAGCCTAACCCTACCCTAATCCTAACCCTAACGCTTACCCTAACCCTAACCCTAACCCTAACCCTAACACTAACTCTAACCCTAACACAAACCCTAACCCAAACCCTAACCCTAACCCTAACCCTAACTAACCCTAACCCTAACCCTAACCCTAACCCTAACCCTAAACTGAACCCTAACCCTAACCCTAACCCTAACGCAAACCCTAACCCAAACCCTAACCCTAACACTAACTCTAACCCTAACACTAACTCTAAAAGGAAGAGGAACACTGTTCTAAATTCTTTTTTTTAACCCTAACCCTAACCCTAACCCTAACCCAACCCAATACCTAACCCTAACCCTAACACTAATCCTCACCCTAAACCTAACCCTAACCCTAACCCTAACCCTAACCCTAACCCTACCCTAACCATAACCCTAACCCTAACCCTAACCCTAAACTGAACCCTAACCCTAACCCTAACCCTAACCCTAACCCTAACCCTAAGGCAAACCCTAACACTAAACCTAACATTAACCCTAATCCTAACAGTAAACCTAACTCTAAACCTAACCCTTACCCTAACCCAAATCCCTAACCTTAACACTAACCCAAAACCTAACCCTAACCCTAACCCTAACCATAACCCTAACCCTAACCCTAACGTAAACCCTAAGCCTAACCCAACCCTAACACTAACCCTAACCCTAATTCTAACTCTAACCCTAACGCAAACCCTAACCCTAACCCTAACGCTAACCCTAACCCTAACCCAAACCCTAACCATAACCCTAACCCTAACCCTAACCCTAACCTGAACCCTAACCCTAACCCTAAGGCAAACCTTAACACTAAACCTAACACTAACCCTAATCCTAACAGTAAACCTAACTCTAAACCTAACCCTAACCCTAACCCAAATCCCTAACCTTAACACTAACCCAAAACCTAACCCTAACCCTAACCCTAACCATGACCCTAACCCTAACCCTAACGTAAACCCTAAGCCTAACCCAACCCTAACGCTAACCCTAACCCTAACCCTAACCCTACCCTAACCCAAACCCTAACCCTAACCCAAACCCTAACCCTAAACCTAACCCTAACCCTAACCCCTAACCCTAACCCTAACCCTAACCCTAACGCAAACCCTAACCCTAACCCTAATACTAACCCTAAACCTTATCCTAACCCAAACCCTAACCCTAACCCTAACCCTAACCCAAATCCTAACCCTAACCCTAACACTTACCCTAACCGTAATCCAAACCCTAACCCTAACCCAAACCCTAAAGCTAACCCTAACCCTAACATTAACCCTAACCCTAAACCCTAACCCTAACCCTAATCCTACCGTAACTCTAACCCTAACCCTAATCCTTACCCTAACCCTAATCCAAACCCTAAACCTAACACTAACCGTAACCCTAACCCAAACCGTAACCCTAACCCTAACCCTAACCCTAACCCTAACCCTAACCCTACCCTAATCCTAACCCTAACGCTTATTCTAACCCTAACACTAGCCCTAACCCTAACCCTAACCCTAACACTAAGCGTAACTCTAACCCTAATAGTAACCCTAACCCTAACCGTAACCCTAACCCTAACCCCTAATCCTAACCCTAATCCTAACCCTAACCCTATCCCTAACACTAACCCTAAACCCTAACCCTAACCCTAAGACTAACTCTACCCTAACCCAAACCCTTACCATAACCCTAACCCTAACACTAACCCTAACACTAACTCTAACCCTAACGCAAACCCTAAACCTAACCCTAACCCTAACCCTAACCCTAACCCTAATCCTAACCCTAACCCTAACCCTAACCCTCACCAAAACCCTAAAACTAACCCTAACCCTAACCCTAAACATAACCCTAAACCTAAACCCTAACCGTAACCCTAACCCTACCGTAACCCTAACCCTAACCCTTACCATAACCCTAACCCTAACCCTAACACTAACCCTAACCCTAACCCTAAACCCTAACCCGAACTCTAACCCTAACCCTAAATTTAAGGCTAACCGTAACCCCTAACCCTAACCCTAACCCTAACCCTACCCTAACCATAACCCTAACGCTTACCCTAACCCTAACCCTAACCTGAACCCTAACCCTAACCCTAACCCTAACCCTAAGGCAAACCCTAACACTAAACCTAACACTAACCCTAACCCTAACAGTAAACCTAACTCTAAACCTAACTCTAACCCTAACCCAAATCCCTAACCTTAACACTAACCCAAAACCTAACCCTAACCCTATCCCAAACCCTAACCCTAACCATAACCCTAACCCTAACCCTAACGTAAACCCTAAGCCTAACCCAACCCTAACACTAACCCTAACCCTAATTCTAACTCTAACCCTAACGCAAATCCTAACCCTAACCCTAACCCTAAACCTAACCCTAACCTAACCCAAACCGTAACCCTAACCCTAACCCTAACCCTATCCCTAACCCTAACTAACCATAACCCTAACCCTAACCCTAACCCTAACCCTAACCTGACCCTAACCCTAACCTTAACCCTAACCCTAACCCTAACCCTAAACTGAACCCTAACCCTAAACCTAACGCAAACCCTAACCCAAACCCTAACCCTAACACTAACCCTAACCCTAACACTAACTCTAAAAGGAAGAGGAACACTGTTCTAAATTCTTTTTTTTAACCCTAACCCTAACCCTAACCCTAACCCTAACCCAACCCAATACCTAACCCTAACACTAATCCTCACCCTAAACCTAACCCTAACCCTAACCCCTAACCCTAACCCTAACACAAACCCTAAGCCTAACCCTAATCCTAACCCTAAACCTTACCCTAACCCTAACCCAAACCCTAACCCTAACCCTAACCCTAAGCCTAACACAAATCCTAACCCTAACCCTAACCCTAAACCCTAACCCTAACCCTAACCCTAACCTAACCCTAACCCTAACCCTAACCCTAAACTGAACCCTAACCCTAACCCTAAACCTAACCCTAACGCAAACCCTAACCCAAACCCTAACCCTAACACTAACCCTAACCCTAACACTAACCTTAAACCTCACCCTAACCCTAACCCTAACCCTAACCCTAACTCTATCCCTAACCCTAACCCTTACCCTAACCCTAAACCAAACCCTATAGCTAACCCTAACCATAACCCTAACCCAAATCCTAACCCTAACCCTAAATCTAAGGCTAACCGTAACCCCTAACCCTAACCCTAACCCTAACCCTACCCTAACCATAACCCTAACCCTAACCCTAACCCTAAACTGAACCCTAACCCTAACCCTAACCCTAACCCTAACCCTAACCCTAAGGCAAACCCTAACACTAAACCTAACATTAACCCTAATCCTAAAAGTAAACCTAACTCTAAACCTAACCCTTACCCTAACCCAAATCCCTAACCTTAACACTAACCCAAAACCTAACCCTAACCCTAACCCTAACCATAACCCTAACCCTAACCCTAACATAAACCCTAAGCCTAACCCAACCCTAACACTAACCCTAACCCTAATTCTAACTCTAACCCTAACGCAAACCCTAACCCTAACCCTAACGCTAACCCTAACCCTAACCCAAACCCTAACCATAACCCTAACCCTAACCCTAACCCTAACCTGAACCCTAACCCTAACCCTAACCCTAAGGCAAACCTTAACACTAAACCTAACACTAACCCTAATCCTAACCGTAAACCTAACTCTAAACCTAACCCTAACCCTAACCCAAATCCCTAACCTTAACACTAACCCTAAACCTAACCCTAACCCTAACCCTAACCATGACCCTAACCCTAACCCTAACGTAAACCCTAAGCCTAACCCAACCCTAACGCTAACCCTAACCCTAACCCTAACCCTACCCTAACCCAAACCCTAACCCTAACCCAAACCCTAACCCTAAACCTAACCCTAACCCTAACCCCTAACCCTAACCCTAACCCTAACGCAAACCCTAACCCTAACCCTAATCCTAACCCTAAACCTTACCCTAACCCAAACCCTAACCCTAACCCTAACCCTAACCCAAATCCTAACCCTAACCCTAACACTTACCCTAACCGTAATCCAAACCCTAACACTAACCCAAACCCTAAAGCTAACCCTAACCCTAACATTAACCCTAACCCTAAACCCTAACCCTAACCCTAATCCTACCGTAACTCTAACCCTAACCCTAACCCTTACCCTAACCCTAATCCAAACCCTAAACCTAACCCTAACCGTAACCCTAACCCAAACCGTAACCCTAACCCTAACCCTAATCCTAACCCTAACCCTAACCCTAACCCTACCCTAATCCTAACCCTAACGCTTACCCTAACCCTAACACTAGCCCTAACCCTAACCCTAACCCTAACACTAAGCGTAACTCTAACCCTAATTGTAACCCTAACCCTAACCGTAACCCTAACCCTAACCCCTAATCCTAACCCTAATCCTAACCCTAACCCTATCCCTAACACTAACCCTAACCCCTAACCCTAACCCTAAGACTAACTCTACCCTAACCCAAACCCTTACCATAACCCTAACCCTAACACTAACCCTAACCCCTAACCCTAACCCTAAGCCTGACTCTACCCTAACCCAATCCCTAACCATAACCCTAACCCTAACACTAACCCTAACCCCTAACCCTAACCCTAAGCCTAACTCTACCCTAACCCAATCCCTAACCATAACCCTAACCCTAACACTAACCCTAACACTAACTCTAACCCTAACGCAAACCCTAACCCTAACCATAACCCTAACCCTAACCCTAACCATAACCCTAACCCTAACCCTATTCCTAACCCTTACCCTAACCCTAACGCAAACACTAACCCTAACCCTAACCCTAACCCTAACTCTAACACTTACCCTAACCCCTAACCCTAACCCTAACCCTAACCCTAACCCTACCCTAAACCTAACCCTAACCCAAACCCTAACCCTAACCCTAACGCAACCCTAACCCTAACCCTAACCCTAAGCCTAAACCTAACACTAACACTAAACCCTAAACCTAACCCTAACACTTACCCTAACCGTAATCCAAACCCTAACCCTAACCCTAACCCAAACCCTAACCCTAACCCTAACATTAACCCTAACCCTAAACCCTAACCCTAACCCTAACCCTACCGTAACTCTAACCCTAACCCTAACCCTTACCCTAACCCTAATCCAAACCCAAAACCTAACCCTAACCGTAACCCTAACCCAAACCGTAACCCTAACCCTAACCCTAACCCTAAGCCTAACCCTACCCTAATCCTAACCCTAACGCTTACCCTAACCCTAACCCTAACCCTAACCCTAACACTAACTCTAACCCTAACACAAACCCTAACCCAAACCCTAACCCTAACCCTAACCCTAACCCTAACTAACCCTAACCCTAACCCTAACCCTAACCCTAACCCTAACCCTAAACTGAACCCTAACCCTAACCCTAACCCTAACGCAAACCCTAACCCAAACCCTAACCCTAACACTAACTCTAACCCTAACACTAACTCTAAAAGGAAGAGGAACACTGTTCTAAATTCTTTTTTTTAACCCTAACCCTAACCCTAACCCTAACCCAACCCAATACCTAACCCTAACCCTAACACTAATCCTCACCCTAAACCTAACCCTAACCCTAACCCCTAACCCTAACCCTAACACAAACCCTAAGCCTAACCCTAATCCTAACCCTAAACCTTACCCTAACCCTAACCCAAACCCTAACCCTAACCCTAACCCTAAGCCTAACACAAATCCTAACCCTAACCCTAACCCTAAACCCTAACCCTAACCCTAACCCTAACCTAACCCTAACCCTAACCCTAACCCTAACCCTAAACTGAACCCTAACCCTAACCCTAAACCTAACCCTAACACAAACCCTAACCCAAACCCTAACCCTAACACTAACCCTAACCCTAACACTAAACTTAAACCTCACCCTAACCCTAACCCTAACCCTAACCCTAACTATATCCCTAACCCTAACCCTTACCCTAACCCTAAACCAAACCCTATAGCTAACCCTAACCATAACCCTAACCCAAATCCTAACCCTAACCCTAAATCTAAGGCTAACCGTAACCCCTAACCCTAACCCTAACCCTACCCTAACCATAACCCTAACCCTAACCCTAACCCTAACCTGAACCCTAACCCTAACCCTAACCCTAACCCTAACCCTAAGGCAAAACCTAACACTAAACCTAACACTAACCCTAATCCTAACAGTAAACCTAACTCTAAACCTAACCCTTACCCTAACCCAAATCCCTAACCTTAACACTAACCCAAAACCTAACCCTAACCCTAACCCTAACCATAACCCTAACCCTAACCCTAACGTAATCCCTAACCTAACCCAACCCTAACACTAACCCTAACCCTAATTCTAACTCTAACCCTAACGCAAACCCTAACCCTAACCCTAACGCTAACCCTAACCATAACCCAAACCCTAACCATAACCCTAACCCTAACCCTAACCCTAACCTGAACCCTAACCCTAACCCTAACCCTAAGGCAAACCTTAACACTAAACCTAACACTAACCCTAATCCTAACAGTAAACCTAACTCTAAACCTAACCCTAAATCTATCCCAAATCCCTAACCTTAACACTAACCCAAAACCTAACCCTAACCCTAACCCTAACCATGACCCTAACCCAAACCCTAACCCTAACCCTAACCCTAACCCAAATCCTAACCCTAACCCTAACCATAACCCTAACCCTAACCCTAACCCTAACCCTAACCCTAACTCTAACCCTAACACAAACCCTAACCCTAACCCTAACCCTAACCCTAACTAACCGTAACCCTAACCCTAACCCTAACCCTAACCCTAACCCTAACCCTAACCTGACCCTAACCCTAACCCTAACCCTAACCCTAAACTGAACCCTAACCCTAACCCTAACCCTAAGCCTAACGCAAACCCTAACCCAAACCCTAAACCTAACACTAACCCTAACCCTAACACTAACCTTAAACCTCACCCTAAACCTAACCCTAACCCTAACTCTAACCCTAACCCTAACCCTTACCCTAACCCTAACCCAAACCCTATAGCTAACCCTAACCCTAACCCTAACCCAAATCCTAACCCTAAACCTAACCCTAAATCTAAGGCTAACCGTAACCCCTAACCCTAACCCTAACCCTAACCCTACCCTAACCATAACCCTAACCCTTACCTTAACCCTAACCCTAACCTCAACCCTAACCCTAACCCTAACCCTAACCCTAAGGCAAACCCTAACACTTAACCTAACACTAACCCTAACCCTAACAGTAAACCTAACTCTAAACCTAACCCTAACCCTAACCCAAATCCCTAACCTTAACACTAACCCAAAACCTAACCCAAACCCTAACCCTAACTCTAACCCTAACCCTAACCATAACCTTAACCCTAACGTAAACCCTAAGCCTAACCCAACCCTAACACTAATCCTAACCCTAATTCTAACTCTAACCCTAACGCAAACCCTAACCCTAACCCTAACCCTAACCTAACCCAAACCGTAACCTTAAACCTAACCCTAACCCTAACCCTAAACCTAACCCTAACACTATCCCTTACCCTAACGCTAACACTAACCCTAACCCCTAACCCTAACCCTAAGCCTAACTCTACCCTAACCCAATCCCTAACCATAACACTAACCCTAACACTAACCCTAACACTAACTCTAACCCTAACGCAAACCCTAACCCTAACCCTAACCCTAACCGTAACCCTAACCCTAACCCTAACCCTAACCCTTACCCTAACCCTAACCCAAACCCTAACCCTAACCCTAACCCTAACCCTAACTCTAACACTTACCTTAACTCCTAACCCTAACCCTAACCCTACCCTAAACCTAACCCTAACCCTAACACTAACCCTAACCCTAACACTAACTCTAAATGGAAGAGGAACACTGTTCTAAATTCTTTTTTTTAACCCTAACCCTAACCCTAACCCTAACCCTAACCCTAACCCAACCCAATACCTAACCCTAACCCTAACACTAATCCTCACCCTAAACCTAACCCTAACCCTAACCCCTAACCCTAACCCTAACACAAACCCTAAGCCTAACCCTAATCCTAACCCTAAACCTTACCCTAACCCTAACCCAAACCCTAACCCTAACCCTAACCCTAAGCCTAACACAAATCCTAACCCTAACCCTAACCCTAAATCCTAACCCTAACCCTAACCCTAACCTAACCCTAACCCTAACCCTAACCCTAACCCTAAACTGAACCCTAAACCTAACCCTAAACCTAACCC
>JAQJZF010000034.1:1332500-1365000 GCA_028537955.1 Microtus californicus | reverse complement strand
AACCCTAACCCTAACACTTACCCTAACTGTAATCCAAACCCTAACCCTAACCCTAACCCAAACCCTAAAGCTAACCCTAACCCTAATATTAACCCTAACCCTAAACCCTAACCCTAACCCTAACCCTACCGTAACTCTAACCCTAACCCTAACCCTTACCCTAACCCTAATCCAAACCCTAAACCTAACCCTAACCGTAACCCTAACCCAAACCGTAACCCTAACCCTAACCCTAAGCCTAACCCTAACCCTAACCCTACCCTAATCCTAACCCTAACGCTTACCCTAACCCTAACACTAACCCTAACCAAAACCCTAATCCTAATACTAAGCGTAACTCTAACCCTAACTGTAACCCTAAACCTAACCGTAACCCTAACCCTAACCCCTAATCCTAACCCTAATCCTAACCCTAACCCTAACACTAACCATAACCCCTAACCCTAACCCTAAGCCTAACTCTACCCTAACCCAAACCCTTCCCATAACCCTAACCCTAAAACTAACCCTAACACTAACTCTAACCCTAACGCAAACCCTAAACCTAACCCTAACCCTAACCCTAACCGTAACCCTAACCCTAACCCTAACCCTTACCCTAACCCTAACCCAAACCCTAACCCTAACCCTAACCCTAACACAAACCTTAACCCTAACCCTAACCTTAACCCTAACCCTTACCCTAACCCTAACCCTTACCATAACCCTAACCCTAACCCTAACCCTAACCCTAACCCTAAACCCTAACCCTAACCCTAACCCTAAACCTAACACTAACACTAAACCCTAACCCTAACCCTAACACTTACCCTAACCGTAATCCAAACCCTAACCCTAACCTTAACCCAAACCCTAACCCTAACCCTAACATTAACCCTAACCCTAAACCCTAACCCTAACCCTATCGTAACTCTAACCCTAACCCTAACCCTTACCCTAACCCTAATCCAAACCCAAAACCTAACCCTAACCGTAACCCTAACCCAAACCGTAACCCTAACCCTAACCCTAAACCTAAGCCTAACCCTAACCCTACCCTAATCCTAACCCTAACGCTTACCCTAACCCTAACCCTAACCCTAACCCTAACACTAACTCTAACCCTAACACAAACCCTAACCCTAACCCTAACCCTAACCCTAACTAACCATAACCCTAACCCTAACCCTAACCCTAACACTAACCTGACCCTAAAACTAACCCTAACCCTAACAATAAACTTAACCCTAACCCTAACCCTAACCCTAACGCAAACCCTAACCCAAACCCTAACCCTAACACTAACCCTAACCCTAACACTAACCTTAAACCTCACCCTAACCCTAACCCTGACTCTAACCCTAACTCTAACCCTTACCCTAACCCTAACCAAAACCCTATAGCTAATCCTAACCCTAACCCAAATCCTAACCCTAACCCTAACCCTAAATCTAAGGCTAACCGTAACCCCTAACCCTAACCCTAACCCTAACCCTACCCTAACCATAACCCTAACCCTTACCCTAACCCTAACCCTAACCTGAACCCTAACCCTAACCCTAACCCTAACCCTAACCCTAAGGCAAACCCTAACACTAAACCTAACACTAACCCTAACCCTAACAGTAAACCTAAATCTAAACCTAACCCTAAACCTAACCCAAATCCCTAACCTTAACACTAACCCAAAACCTAACCCTAACCCCTAACCCTAACCCTAAGCCTAACTCTACCCTAACCCAATCCCCAACCATAACCCTAAACCTAACACTAACCCTAACACTAACTCTAACCCTAACGCAAACTCTAACCCTAACCATAACCCTAACCCTAAAACTAAACGTAACCCTAACCCTAACCATAACCCTTACCCTAACCCTAACCCAAACCCTAACCCTAACCCTAACCATAACCCTAACTCTAACACTTACCCTAACCCCTAACCCTAACCCTACCCTAAACCTAACCCTAACCCAAACCCTAACCCTAACCCTAACGCAACCCTAACCCTAACCCTAAGCCTAAACCTAACACTAACACTAAACCCTAACCCTAACCCTAACACTTACCCTAACCGTAATCCAAACCCTAACCCTAACCCTAACCCAAACCCTAAAGCTAACCCTAACCCTAACATTAACCCTAACATTAAACCCTAACCCTAACCCTAACCCTACCGTAACTCTAACCCTAACCCTAACCCTTACCCTAACCCTAATCCAAACCCTAAACCTAACACTAACCGTAACCCTAACCCAAACCGTAACCCTAACCCTAACCCTAACCCTAACACTAACCCTTACCCTAACGCTAACACTAACCCTAACCCCTAACCCTAACCCTAAGCCTAACTCTACCCTAACCCAATCCCCAACCATAACACTAACCCTAACACTAACCCTAACACTAACTCTAACCCTAACGCAAACCCTAACCCTAACCCTAACCCTAACCCTAACCGTAACCCTAACCCTAACCCTAACCCTAACCCTAACCCTTACCCTAACCCTAACCCAAACCCTAACCCTAACCCTAACCCTAACTCTAACACTTACCTTAACTCCTAACCCTAACCCTAACCCTACCCTAAACCTAACCCTAACCCTAACCCTAACGCAACCCTAACCCTAACCCTAAGCCTAAACCTAACACTAACACTAAACCCTAACCCTAACCCTAACACTTACCCTAACCGTAATCCAAACCCTAACCCTAACCCTAACCCAAACCCTAAAGCTAACCCTAACCCTAACATTAACCCTAACCCTAAACCCTAACCCTAACCCTAATCCTACCGTAACTCTAACCCTAACCCTAACCCTTACCCTATCCCTAATCCAAACCCTAAACCTAACCCTAACCGTAACCCTAACCCAAACCGTAACCCTAACCCTAACCCTAACCCTAACCCTTACCCTAACCCTAACCCTAACCCTACCCTAATCCTAAACCTAACGCTTACCCTAACCCTAACACTAGCCCTAACCCTAACCGTAACCCTAACACTAAGCGTAACTCTAATCCTAATTGTAACCCTAACCCTAACCGTAACCCTAACCCTAACCCCTAACCCTAACCCTAACACTAACCCTTACCCTAACGCTAACACTAACCCTAACCCCTAACCCTAACCCTAAGCCTAACTCTACCCTAACCCAATCCCCTACCATAACACTAACCCTAACACTAACCCTAACACTAACTCTAACACTAACGCAAACCCTAACCCTAACCCTAACCCTAACCCTAACCGTAACCCTAACCCTAACCCTAACCCTAACCATTACCCTAACCCTAACACAAACCCTAACCCTAACCCTAACCCTAACTCTAACACTTACCTTAACTCCTAACCCTAACCCTAACCCTACCCTAAACCTAACCCTAACCCTAACCCTAACGCAACCCTAACCCTAACACTAAGCCTAAACCTAACACTAACACTAAACCCTAACCCTAACCCTAACACTTACCCTAACCGTAATCCAAACCCTAACCCTAACCCTAACCCTTACCCTAACCCTAACCCTAACCCTACCCTAATCCTAACCCTAACGCTTACCCTAACCCTAACACTAGCCCTAACCCTAACCGTAACCCTAACACTAAGCGTAACTCTAACCCTAATTGTAACCCTAACCCTAACCGTAACCCTAACCCTAACCCCTAATCCTAACCCTAATCCTAACCCTAACCCTATCCCTAACACTAACCCTAACCCCTAACCCTAACCCTAAGCCTAACTCTACCCTAACCTAAACCCTTACCATAACCCTAACCCTAACACTAACCCTAACACTAACTCTAACCCTAACGCAAACCCTAAAC
Organism: Microtus californicus; assembly: GCA_028537955.1. NCBI lineage: Eukaryota > Metazoa > Chordata > Mammalia > Rodentia > Cricetidae > Microtus > Microtus californicus. The sequence goes on along the minus strand of JAQJZF010000034.1, from coordinate 1,361,193 downwards.
CTAACACTAACCCTAACCCTAACAGTAACCCTAACCCTAACCCTAACCCTTACCCTAACTCTAACCCAAACCATAACCCTAACCCTAACCCTAACCCAAACCTTAACCCTAACCCTAACCCTAACCCTAACCCTAACCCTAACCCTAACCCTTACCCTAACCCTAACACTAACCCTAACCCTAATCCTAACCCTAACCCTAACCCTAACCCTAACCAAAACCCAAAAACTAACCCTAACTCTAACCATAAACATAACCCTAAACCTAAACCCTAACCGTAACCCTAACCCTACCGTAACCCTAACCCTAACCCTAACCCTTACCATAACCCTAACCCTAACCCTAACCCTAACCCTAACCCTAACCCTAAACCCTAACCCGAACTCTAACCCTAACCCTAAATCTAAGGCTAACCGTAACCCCTAACCCTAACCCTAACCCTAACCCTACCCTAACCATAACCCTAACGCTTACCCTAACCCTAACCCTAACCTGAACCCTAACCCTAACCCTAACCCTAACCCTAACCCTAAGGCAAACCCTAACACTAAACCTAACACTAACCCTAACCCTAACAGTAAACCTAACTCTAAACCTAACTCTAATCCTAACCCAAATCCCTAACCTTAACACTAACCCAAAACCTAACCCTAACCCTATCCCAAACCCTAACCCTAATCATAACACTAACCCTAACCCTAACGTAAACCCTAAGCCTAACCCAACCCTAACACTAACCCTAACCCTAATTCTAACTCTAACCCTAATGCAAATCCTAACCCTAACCCTAACCCTAAACCTAACCCTAACCTAACCCAAACCGTAACCCTAACCCTAACACTAACCCTAACCCTAACCCTAACCCTTACCCTAACCCTAACACTAACCCTAACCCCTAACCCTAACCCTAAGCCTAACTCTACCCTAACCCAATCCCTAACCCTAACCCTAACCCTAACACTAACCCTAACACTAACTCTAACCCTAACGCAAACCCTAACCCTAACCCTAACCCTAACCCTAACCATAACCCTAACCCTAACCCTAACCCTAACCCTTACCCTAACCCTAACGCAAACACTAACCCTAACCCTAACCCTAACCCTAACTCTAACACTTACCCTAACCCCTAACCCTAACCCTAACCCTAACCCTACCCTAAACCTAACCCTAACCCAAACCCTAACCCTAACCCTAACGCAAGCCTAACCCTAACCCTAAGCCTAAACCTAACACTAACACTAAACCCTAACCCTAACCCTAACACTTTCCCTAACCGTAATCCAAACCCTAACCCTAACCCTAACCCAAACCCTAACCCTAACCCTAACATTAACCCTAACCCTAAACCCTAACCCTAACCCTAACCCTACCGTAACTCTAACCCTAACCCTAACCCTTAACCTAACCCTAATCCAAACCCAAAACCTAACCCTAACCGTAACCCTAACCGAAACCGTAACCCTAACCCTAACCCTAACCCTAAGCCTAAGCCTAACCCTAACCCTAACCCTACCCTAACCCTAACCCTAACCCTTACCCTAACCCTAACACTAACCCTAACCCCTAACCCTAACCCTAAGCCTAACTCTACCCTAACCCAATCCCTAACCATAACCCTAAACCTAACACTACCCCTAACACTAACTCTAACCCTAACGCAAACCCTAACCCTAACCCTAACCCTAACCCTTACCCTAACCCTAACCCAAACCCTAACCCTAACCCTAAACCTAACCCTAACCATAACCCTAACTCTAACACTTACCCTAACCCCTAACCCTAAGCCTACCCAAAACCTAACCCTAAACCAAACCCTAACCCTAACTCTAACGCAACCCTAACCCTAACCCTAAGCCTAAACCTAACACTAACACTAAACCCTAACCCTAACCCTAACACTTACCCTAACCGTAATCCAAACCCTAACCCTAACCCTAACCCAAACCCTAAAGCTAACCCTAACCCTAACATTAACCCTAACCCTAAACCCTAACCCTAACCCTAACCCTACCGTAACTCTAACCCTAACCCTAACCCTTACCCTAACTCTAATCGAAACCCTAATCCTAACCCTAACCGTAACCCTAACCCAAACCGTAACCCTAACCCTAACCCTAAGCCTAACCCTAACCCTAACCCTACCCTAATCCTGACCGTAACGCTTACCCTAACCCTAACACTAACCCTAACCCTAACCCTAATCCTAATACTAAGCGTAACTCTAACCCTAACTGTAACCCTAATCCTAACCGTAACCCTAACCCTAACCCCTAATCCTAACCCTAATCCTAACCCTAACCCTAACACTAACACTAACACTAACCCCTAACCCTAACCCTAAGCCTAACTCTACCCTAACCCAAACCCTTCCCATAACCCTAACCTTAAAATTAACCCTAACACTAACTCTAACCCTAACGCAAACCCTAAACCTAACCCTAACCCTAACCCTAACCGTAACCCTAACCCTAACCCTAACCCTTACCCTAACCCTAACCCAAACCCTAACCCTAACCATAACCCTAACTCTAACCCTAACACTAACACAAACACTAAACCCTAAACCTAACTCTAAACCTAACCCAAACCCTTACCCTAACCGTAATCCAAACCCTAACCCTAATCCTAACCCTAACCCTAACTCAAACCCTAAACCTAACCCTAACACTAACCCTAACCATAACCCTAACCCTAAACCCTAACCGTAACCCTAACCCTACCGTAACCCTAATCCTAACCCTAACCCTTACCATAACCCTAACCCTAACCCTAACCCTAAACCCTAACCCTAACCCTAACCCTTACCCTAACCCTAACTCTAAAAGGAAGAGGAACACTGTTCTAAATTCTTTTTTTTAACCCTAACCCTAAGCCTAACCCTAACCCTAACCCAACCCTATACGTAACCCTAACCCTAACACTAATCCTAACCCTAAACCTAACCCTAACCCTAACCCCTAACCCTAACCCTAACACAAACCCTAAGCCTAACCCTAATCCTAACCCTAAACCTTACCCTAACCCTAACCCAAACCCTAACCCTAACCCTAACCCTAAGCCTAACACAAATCCTAACCCTAACCCTAACCCTAACCCTAAACCCTAACCCTAACCCTAACCCTAACCTAACCCTAACCCTAACCCTAACCCTAACCCTAAACTGAACCCTAACCCTAACCCTAAACCTAACCCTAACGCAAACCCTAACCCAAACCCTAACCCTAACACTAACCCTAACCCTAACACTAACCTTAAACCTCACCCTAACCCTAACCCTAACCCTAACCCTATCCCTAACCCTAACCCTTACCCTAACCCTAAACCAAACCCTATAGCTAACCCTAACCATAACCCTAACCCAAATCCTAACCCTAACCCTAAATCTAAGGCTAACCGTAACCCCTAACCCTAACCCTAACCCTAACACTACCCTAACCATAACCCTAACCCTAACCCTAACCCTAACCTGAACCCTAACCCTAACCCTAACCCTAACCCTAACCCTAAGGCAAACCCTAACACTAAACCTAACACTAACCCTAATCCTAACAGTAAACCTAACTCTAAACCTAACCCTTACCCTAACCCAAATCCCTAACCTTAACACTAACCCAAAACCTAACCCTAACCCTAACGCTAACCATAACCCTAACCCTAACCCTAACGTAAAACCTAAGCCTAACCCAACCTTAACACTAACCCTAACCCTAATTCTAACTCTAACCCTAACGCAAACCCTAACCCTAACCCTAACGCTAACCCTAACCCTAACCCAAACCCTAACCCTAACCCTAACCCTAACCCTAACCCTAACCCTAACCTGAACCCTAACCTTAACCCTAACCCTAAGGCAAACCTTAACACTAAACCTAACACTAACCCTAATCCTAACAGTAAACCTAACTCTAAACCTAACCCTAACCCTAACTCTAACCCTAACCCTAACCCATACCCTAACCCTAACCCAAACCCTATAGCTAACACTAACCCTAACCCTAACCCAAATCCTAACCCTAACCCTAACCCTAAATCTAAGGCTAACCGTAACCCCTAACCTTAACCCTAACCCTAACCCTACCCTAACCATAACCCTAACCCTTACCTTAACCGTAACCCTAACCTCAACCCTAACCCTAACCGTAACCCTAACCCTAAGGCAAACCCTAACACTAAACCTAACACTAACCCTAACCCTAACAGTAAACCTAACTACCCTAACAGTAAACCTAACTCTAACCCTAACGCAAACCCTAAACCTAACCCTAACCCTAACCTAACCCAAACCGTAACCCTAAACCTAACCCTAACCCTAACCCTAACCCTAACACTAACCCTTACCCTAACGCTAACACTAACCCTAACCCCTAAACCTAACCCTAAGCCTAACTCTACCCTAACCCAATCCCTAACCATAACACTAACCCTAACACTAACCCTAACACTAACACTAACCCTAACGCAAACCCTAACCCTAACCCTAACCCTAACCGTAACCGTAACCGTAACCCTAACCCTAACCCTAACCCTAACCCTTACCCTAACCCTAACCCAAACCCTAACCCTAACCCTAACCCTAACCCTAACCCTAACTCTAACACCTACCTTAACTCCTAACCCTAACCCTAACCCTACCCTAAACCTAACCCTAACCCTAACCATAACGCAACCCTAACCCTAACCCTAAGCCTAAACCTAACACTAACACTAAACCCTAACCCTAACCCTAACACTTACCCTAACCGTAATCCAAACCCTAACCCTAACCCTAACCCAAACCCTAAAGCTAACCCTAACCCTAACATTAACCCTAACCCTAAACCCTAACCCTAACCATAATCCTACCGTAACTCTAACCCTAACCCTAACCCTTACCCTAACCCTAATCCAACCCCTAAACCTAACCCTAACCGTAACCCTAACCCAAACCATAACCCTAACCCTAACCCTAACCCTAACCCTAACCCTAACCCTAACCCTACCCTAATTCTAACCCTACGCTTACCCTAACCCTAACACTAGCCCTAACCCTAACCCTAACCCTAACACTAAGCGTAATTCTAACCCTAATTGTAACCCTAACCCTAAACGTAACCCTAACCCTAACCCATAATCCTAACCCTAATCTAACCCTAACCCTATCCCTAACACTAACCCTAACCCCTAACCCTAACCCTAAGACTAACTCTACCATAACCCAAACCCTTACCATAATCCTAACCCTAACACTAAACCTAACACTAACTCTAACCCTAACGCAAACCCTAAACCTAACCCTAACCCTAACAGTAACCCTAACCCTAACCCTAACCCTTACCCTAACTCTAACCCAAACCCTAACCCTAACCCTAACCCTAACCCTAACCCTAACCCTAACCCTAACCCAAACCTTAACCCTAACCCTAACCCTAACCCTAACCCTTACCCTAACCCTAACCCTAACCCTAACCCTAATCCTAACTCTAACCCTAACCCTAACCCTCACCAAAACCCTAACCCTAACCCTAATCCTAACCCTAACCCTTACCATAACCCTAACCCTAACCCTAACCCTAACCCTAACCCTAACCCTAAACCCTAACCCGAACTCTAACCCTAACCCTAAATTTAAGGCTAACCGTAACCCCTAACCCTAACCCTAACCCTAACCCAACCCTAACCATAACCCTAACGCTTACCCTAACCCTAACCCTAACCTGAACCCTAACCCTAACCCTAACCCTAACCCTAAGGCAAACCCTAACACTAAACCTAACACTAACCCTAACCCAAAGAGTAAACCTAACTCTAAACCTAACTCTAACCCTAACCCAAATCCCTAACCTTAACACTAACCCAAAACCTAACCCTAACCCTATCCCAAACCCTAACCCTAACCATAACCCTAACCCTAACCCTAACGTAAACCCTAAGCCTAACCCAACCCTAACACTAACCCTAACCCTAATTCTAACTCTAACCCTAACGCAAATCCTAACCCTAACCCTAACCCTAAACCTAACCCTAACCTAATCCAAACCGTAACCCTAATCCTAACCCTAACCCTAACCATTACCCTAACCCTAACACTAACCCTAACCCCTAACCCTAACCCTAAGCCTAACTCTACCCTAACCCAATCCCTAACCATAACCCTAACCCTAACACTAACCCTAACACTAACTCTAACCCTAACGCAAACCCTAACCCTAACCCTAACCCTAACCATAACCCTAACCCTAAACCTAACCCTAACCCTTACCCTAACCCTAACGCAAACACTAACCCTAACCCTAACCCTAACTCTAACACTTACCCTAACCCCTAACCCTAACCCTAACCCTAACCCTACCCTAAACCTAACCCTAACCCAAACCCTAACCCTAACCCTAACGCAACCCTAACACTAACCCTAAGCCTAAACCTAACACTAACACTAAACCCTAACCCTAACCCTAACACTTACCCTAACCGTAATCCAAACCCTAACCCTAACCCTAACCCAAACCCTAACCCTAACCCTAATATTAACCCTAACCCTAAACCCTAACCCTAACCCTAACCCTACCATAAATCTAACCCTAACCCTAACCCTTACCCTAACCCTAATCCAAACCCAAAACCTAACCCAAACCGTAACCCTAACCCAAACCGTAACCCTAACCCTAACCCTAACCCTAAGCCTAACCCTAACCCTACCCTAATCCTAACCCTAACGCTTACCCTAACCCTAACCCTAACCCTAACACTAACTCTAACCCTAACACAAACCCTAACCCAAACCCTAACCCTAACCCTAACCCTAACCCTAACTAACCATAACCCTAACCCTAACCCTAACCCTAACCCTAACCTGACCCTAACCCTAACCTTAACCCTAACCCTAACCCTAACGCAAACCCTAACCCAAACCCTAACCCTAACACTAACCCTAACCCTAACACTAACTCTAAAAGGAAGAGGAACACTGTTCTAAATTCTTTTTTTTAACCCTAACCCTAACCCTAACCCTAACCCTAACCCTAACCCAACCCAATACCTAACCCAAACACTATTCCTCACCCTAAATCTAACCCTAACCCTAACCCCTAACCCTAACCCTAACACAAACCCTAAGCCTAACCCTAATCCTAACCCTAAACCTTACCCTAACCCTAACCCAAACCCTAACCCTAACCCTAACCCTAAGCCTAACACAAATCCTAACCCTAACCCTAACACTAAACCCTAACCCTAACCCTAACCCTAACCTAACCCTAACCTAACCCTAACCCTAACCCTAAACTGAACCCTAACCCTAACCCTAAACCTAACCCTAACGCAAACCCTAACCCAAACCCTAACCCTAACACTAACCCTAACCCTAACACTAACCTTAAACCTCACCCTAACCCTAACCCTAACCCTAACCCTAACCCTAACTCTATCCCTAACCCTAACCCTTACCCTAACCCTAAACCAAACCCTATAGCTAACCCTAACCATAACCCTAACCCAAATCCTAACCCTAACCCTAAATCTAAGGCTAACCGTAACCCCTAACCCTAACCCTAACCCTAACCCTACCCTAACCATAACCCTAACCCTAACCCTAACCCTAAACTGAACCCTAACCCTAACCCTAACCCTAACCCTAAGGCAAACCCTAACACTAAACCTAACATTAACCCTAATCCTAACAGTAAACCTAACTCTAAACCTAACCCTTACCCTAACCCAAATCCCTAACCTTAACACTAACCCAAAACCTAACCCTAACCCTAACCCTAACCATAACCCTAACCCTAACACTAACGTAAACCCTAAGCCTAACCCAACCCTAACACTAACCCTAACCCTAATTCTAACTCTAACCCTAACGCAAACCCTAACCCTAACCCTAACGCTAACCCTAACCCTAACCCAAACCCTAACCATAACCCTAACCCTAACCCTAACCCTAACCTGAACCCTAACCCTAACCCTAACCCTAAGGCAAACCTTAACACTAAACCTAACACTAACCCTAATCCTAACAGTAAACCTAACTCTAAACCTAACCCTAACCCTAACCCAAATCCCTAACCTTAACACTAACCCAAAACCTAACCCTAACCCTAACCCTAACCATGACCCTAACCCTAACCCTAACGTAAACCCTAAGCCTAACCCAACCCTAACGCTAACCCTAACCCTAACCCTAACCCTACCCTAACCCAAACCCTAACCCTAACCCAAACCCTAACCCTAAACCTAACCCTAACCCTAACCCCTAACCCTAACCCTAACCCTAACCCTAACGCAAACCCTAACCCTAACCCTAATACTAACCCTAAACCTTATCCTAACCCAAACCCTAACCCTAACCCTAACCCTAACCCAAATCCTAACCCTAACCCTAACACTTACCCTAACCGTAATCCAAACCCTAACCCTAACCCAAACCCTAAAGCTAACCCTAACCCTAACATTAACCCTAACCCTAAACCCTAACCCTAACCCTAATCCTACCGTAACTCTAACCCTAACCCTAATCCTTACCCTAACCCTAATCCAAACCCTAAACCTAACACTAACCGTAACCCTAACCCAAACCGTAACCCTAACCCTAACCCTAACCCTAACCCTAACCCTACCCTAATCCTAACCCTAACGCTTATTCTAACCCTAACACTAGCCCTAACCCTAACCCTAACCCTAACACTAAGCGTAACTCTAACCCTAATTGTAACCCTAACCCTAACCGTAACCCTAACCCTAACCCCTAATCCTAACCCTAATCCTAACCCTAACCCTATCCCTAACACTAACCCTAAACCCTAACCCTAACCCTAAGACTAACTCTACCCTAACCCAAACCCTTACCATAACCCTAACCCTAACACTAACCCTAACAATAACTCTAACCCTAACGCAAACCCTAAACCTAACCCTAACCCTAACCCTAACCCTAACCCTAATCCTAACCCTAACCCTAACCCTAACCCTCACCAAAACCCTAAAACTAACCCTAACCCTAACCCTAAACATAACCCTAAACATAAACCCTAACCGTAACCCTAACCCTACCGTAACCCTAACCCTAACCCTTACCATAACCCTAACCCTAACCCTAACACTAACCCTAACCCTAACAGTAAACCTAACTCTAAACCTAACTCTAACCCTAACCCAAATCCCTAACCTTAACACTAACCCAAAACCTAACCCTAACCCTATCCCAAACCCTAACCCTAACCATAACCCTAACCCTAACCCTAACGTAAACCCTAAGCCTAACCCAACCCTAACACTAACCCTAACCCTAATTCTAACTCTAACCCTAACGCAAATCCTAACCCTAACCCTAACCCTAAACCTAACCCTAACCTAACCCAAACCGTAACCCTAACCCTAACCCTAACCCTATCCCTAACCCTAACTAACCATAACCCTAACCCTAACCCTAACCCTAACCTGACCCTAACCCTAACCTTAACCCTAACCCTAACCCTAACCCTAAACTGAACCCTAACCCTAAACCTAACGCAAACCCTAACCCAAACCCTAACCCTAACACTAACCCTAACCCTAACACTTACTCTAAAAGGAAGAGGAACACTGTTCTAAATTCTTTTTTTTAACCCTAACCCTAACCCTAACCCTAACCCTAACCCAACCCAATACCTAACCCTAACACTAATCCTCACCCTAAACCTAACCCTAACCCTAACCCCTAACCCTAACCCTAACACAAACCCTAAGCCTAACCCTAATCCTAACCCTAAACCTTACCCTAACCCTAACCCAAACCCTAACCCTAACCCTAACCCTAAGCCTAACACAAATCCTAACCCTAACCCTAACCCTAAACCCTAACCCTAACCCTAACCCTAACCTAACCCTAACCCTAACCCTAACCCTAACCCTAACCCTAAACTGAACCCTAACCCTAACCCTAAACCTAACCCTAACGCAAACCCTAACCCAAACCCTAACCCTAACACTAACCCTAACCCTAACACTAACCTTAAACCTCACCCTAACCCTAACCCTAACCCTAACCCTAACTCTATCCCTAACCCTAACCCTTACCCTAACCCTAAACCAAACCCTATAGCTAACCCTAACCATAACCCTAACCCAAATCCTAACCCTAAACCTAAATCTAAGGCTAACCGTAACCCCTAACCCTAACCCTAACCCTAACCCTACCCTAACCATAACCCTAACCCTAACCCTAACCCTAAACTGAACCCTAACCCTAACCCTAACCCTAACCCTAACCCTAACCCTAAGGCAAACCCTAACACTAAACCTAACATTAACCCTAATCCTAAAAGTAAACCTAACTCTAAACCTAACCCTTACCCTAACCCAAATCCCTAACCTTAACACTAACCCAAAACCTAACCCTAACCCTAACCCTAACCATAACCCTAACCCTAACCCTAACGTAAACCCTAAGCCTAACCCAACCCTAACACTAACCCTAACCCTAATTCTAACTCTAACCCTAACGCAAACCCTAACCCTAACCCTAACGCTAACCCTAACCCTAACCCAAACCCTAACCATAACCCTAACCCTAACCCTAACCCTAACCTGAACCCTAACCCTAACCCTAACCCTAAGGCAAACCTTAACACTAAACCTAACACTAACCCTAATCCTAACAGTAAACCTAACTCTAAACCTAACCCTAACCCTAACCCAAATCCCTAACCTTAACACTAACCCAAAACCTAACCCTAACCCTAACCCTAACCATGACCCTAACCCTAACCCTAACGTAAACCCTAAGCCTAACCCAACCCTAACGCTAACCCTAACCCTAACCCTAACCCTACCCTAACTCAAACCCTAACCCTAACCCAAACCCTAACCCTAAACCTAAACCTAACCCTAACCCCTAACCCTAACCCTAACCCTAACGCAAACCCTAACCCTAACCCTAATCCTAACCCTAAACCTTACCCTAACCCAAACCCTAACCCTAACCCTAACCCTAACCCAAATCCTAACCCTAACCCTAACACTTACCCTAACCGTAATCCAAACCCTAACACTAACCCAAACCCTAAAGCTAACCCTAACCCTAACATTAACCCTAACCCTAAACCCTAACCCTAACCCTAATCCTACCGTAACTCTAACCCTAACCCTAACCCTTACCCTAACCCTAATCCAAACCCTAAACCTAACCCTAACCGTAACCCTAACCCAAACCGTAACCCTAACCCTAACCCTAACCCTAACCCTAACCCTAACCCTAACCCTACCCTAATCCTAACCCTAACGCTTACCCTAACCCTAACACTAGCCCTAACCCTAACCCTAACCCTAACACTAAGCGTAACTCTAACCCTAATTGTAACCCTAACCCTAACCGTAACCCTAACCCTAACCCCTAATCCTAACCCTAATCCTAACCCTAACCCTATCCCTAACACTAACCCTAACCCCTAACCCTAACCCTAAGACTAACTCTACCCTAACCCAAACCCTTACCATAACCCTAACCCTAACACTAACCCTAACCCCTAACCCTAACCCTAAGCCTGACTCTACCCTAACCCAATCCCTAACCATAACCCTAACCCTAACACTAACCCTAACCCCTAACCCTAACCCTAAGCCTAACTCTACCCTAACCCAATCCCTAACCATAACCCTAACCCTAACACTAACCCTAACACTAACTCTAACCCTAACGCAAACCCTAACCCTAACCATAACCCTAACCGTAACCCTAACCATAACCCTAACCCTAACCCTAACCCTAACCCTTACCCTAACCCTAACGCAAACACTAACCCTAACCCTAACCCTAACCCTAACTCTAACACTTACCCTAACCCCTAACCCTAACCCTAACCCTAACCCTAACCCTACCCTAAACCTAACCCTAACCCAAACCCTAACCCTAACCCTAACGCAACCCTAACCCTAACCCTAAGCCTAAACCTAACACTAACACTAAACCCTAAACCTAACCCTAACACTTAGCCTAACCGTAATCCAAACCCTAACCCTAACCCTAACCCAAACCCTAACCCTAACCCTAACATTAACCCTAACCCTAAACCCTAACCCTAACCCTAACCCTACCGTAACTCTAACCCTAACCCTAACCCTTACCCTAACCCTAATCCAAACCCAAAACCTAACTCTAACCGTAACCCTAACCCAATCCGTAACCCTAACCCTAACCCTAACCCTAAGCCTAACCCTACCCTAATCCTAACCCTAACGCTTACCCTAACCCTAACCCTAACCCTAACCCTAACACTAACTCTAACCCTAACACAAACCCTAACCCAAACCCTAACCCTAACCCTAACCCTAACTAACCCTAACCCTAACCCTAACCCTAACCCTAACCCTAACCCTAAACTGAACCCTAACCCTAACCCTAACCCTAACGCAAACCCTAACCCAAACCCTAACCCTAACACTAACTCTAACCCTAACACTAACTCTAAAAGGAAGAGGAACACTGTTCTAAATTCTTTTTTTTAACCCTAACCCTAACCCTAACCCTAACCCAACCCAATACCTAACCCTAACCCTAACACTAATCCTCACCCTAAACCTAACCCTAACCCTAACCCTAACCCTAACCCTAACCCTACCCTAACCATAACCCTAACCCTAACCCTAACCCTAAACTGAACCCTAACCCTAACCCTAACCCTAACCCTAACCCTAACCCTAAGGCAAACCCTAACACTAAACCTAACATTAACCCTAATCCTAACAGTAAACCTAACTCTAAACCTAACCCTTACCCTAACCCAAATCCCTAACCTTAACACTAACCCAAAACCTAACCCTAACCCTAACCCTAACCATAACCCTAACCCTAACCCTAACGTAAACCCTAAGCCTAACCCAACCCTAACACTAACCCTAACCCTAATTCTAACTCTAACCCTAACGCAAACCCTAACCCTAACCCTAACGCTAACCCTAACCCTAACCCAAACCCTAACCATAACCCTAACCCTAACCCTAACCCTAACCTGAACCCTAACCCTAACCCTAACCCTAAGGCAAACCTTAACACTAAACCTAACACTAACCCTAATCCTAACAGTAAACCTAACTCTAAACCTATCCCTAACCCTAACCCAAATCCCTAACCTTAACACTAACCCAAAACCTAACCCTAACCCTAACCCTAACCATGACCCTAACCCTAACCCTAACGTAAACCCTAAGCCTAACCCAACCCTAACGCTAACCCTAACCCTAACCCTAACCCTACCCTAACCCAAACCCTAACCCTAACCCAAACCCTAACCCTAAACCTAACCCTAACCCTAACCCCTAACCCTAACCCTAACCCTAACCCTAACGCAAACCCTAACCCTAACCCTAATACTAACCCTAAACCTTATCCTAACCCAAACCCTAACCCTAACCCTAACCCTAACCCAAATCCTAACCCTAACCCTAACACTTACCCTAACCGTAATCCAAACCCTAACCCTAACCCAAACCCTAAAGCTAACCCTAACCCTAACATTAACCCTAACCCTAAACCCTAACCCTAACCCTAATCCTACCGTAACTCTAACCCTAACCCTAATCCTTACCCTAACCCTAATCCAAACCCTAAACCTAACACTAACCGTAACCCTAACCCAAACCGTAACCCTAACCCTAACCCTAACCCTAACCCTAACCCTAACCCTACCCTAATCCTAACCCTAACGCTTATTCTAACCCTAACACTAGCCCTAACCCTAACCCTAACCCTAACACTAAGCGTAACTCTAACCCTAATAGTAACCCTAACCCTAACCGTAACCCTAACCCTAACCCCTAATCCTAACCCTAATCCTAACCCTAACCCTATCCCTAACACTAACCCTAAACCCTAACCCTAACCCTAAGACTAACTCTACCCTAACCCAAACCCTTACCATAACCCTAACCCTAACACTAACCCTAACACTAACTCTAACCCTAACGCAAACCCTAAACCTAACCCTAACCCTAACCCTAACCCTAACCCTAATCCTAACCCTAACCCTAACCCTAACCCTCACCAAAACCCTAAAACTAACCCTAACCCTAACCCTAAACATAACCCTAAACCTAAACCCTAACCGTAACCCTAACCCTACCGTAACCCTAACCCTAACCCTTACCATAACCCTAACCCTAACCCTAACACTAACCCTAACCCTAACCCTAAACCCTAACCCGAACTCTAACCCTAACCCTAAATTTAAGGCTAACCGTAACCCCTAACCCTAACCCTAACCCTAACCCTACCCTAACCATAACCCTAACGCTTACCCTAACCCTAACCCTAACCTGAACCCTAACCCTAACCCTAACCCTAACCCTAAGGCAAACCCTAACACTAAACCTAACACTAACCCTAACCCTAACAGTAAACCTAACTCTAAACCTAACTCTAACCCTAACCCAAATCCCTAACCTTAACACTAACCCAAAACCTAACCCTAACCCTATCCCAAACCCTAACCCTAACCATAACCCTAACCCTAACCCTAACGTAAACCCTAAGCCTAACCCAACCCTAACACTAACCCTAACCCTAATTCTAACTCTAACCCTAACGCAAATCCTAACCCTAACCCTAACCCTAAACCTAACCCTAACCTAACCCAAACCGTAACCCTAACCCTAACCCTAACCCTATCCCTAACCCTAACTAACCATAACCCTAACCCTAACCCTAACCCTAACCCTAACCTGACCCTAACCCTAACCTTAACCCTAACCCTAACCCTAACCCTAAACTGAACCCTAACCCTAAACCTAACGCAAACCCTAACCCAAACCCTAACCCTAACACTAACCCTAACCCTAACACTAACTCTAAAAGGAAGAGGAACACTGTTCTAAATTCTTTTTTTTAACCCTAACCCTAACCCTAACCCTAACCCTAACCCAACCCAATACCTAACCCTAACACTAATCCTCACCCTAAACCTAACCCTAACCCTAACCCCTAACCCTAACCCTAACACAAACCCTAAGCCTAACCCTAATCCTAACCCTAAACCTTACCCTAACCCTAACCCAAACCCTAACCCTAACCCTAACCCTAAGCCTAACACAAATCCTAACCCTAACCCTAACCCTAAACCCTAACCCTAACCCTAACCCTAACCTAACCCTAACCCTAACCCTAACCCTAACCCTAACCCTAAACTGAACCCTAACCCTAACCCTAAACCTAACCCTAACGCAAACCCTAACCCAAACCCTAACCCTAACACTAACCCTAACCCTAACACTAACCTTAAACCTCACCCTAACCCTAACCCTAACCCTAACCCTAACTCTATCCCTAACCCTAACCCTTACCCTAACCCTAAACCAAACCCTATAGCTAACCCTAACCATAACCCTAACCCAAATCCTAACCCTAACCCTAAATCTAAGGCTAACCGTAACCCCTAACCCTAACCCTAACCCTAACCCTACCCTAACCATAACCCTAACCCTAACCCTAACCCTAAACTGAACCCTAACCCTAACCCTAACCCTAACCCTAACCCTAACCCTAAGGCAAACCCTAACACTAAACCTAACATTAACCCTAATCCTAAAAGTAAACCTAACTCTAAACCTAACCCTTACCCTAACCCAAATCCCTAACCTTAACACTAACCCAAAACCTAAGCCTAACCCTAACCCTAACCATAACCCTAACCCTAACCCTAACGTAAACCCTAAGCCTAACCCAACCCTAACACTAACCCTAACCCTAATTCTAACTCTAACCCTAACGCAAACCCTAACCCTAACCCTAACGCTAACCCTAACCCTAACCCAAACCCTAACCATAACCCTAACCCTAACCCTAACCCTAACCTGAACCCTAACCCTAACCCTAACCCTAAGGCAAACCTTAACACTAAACCTAACACTAACCCTAATCCTAACCGTAAACCTAACTCTAAACCTAACCCTAACCCTAACCCAAATCCCTAACCTTAACACTAACCCTAAACCTAACCCTAACCCTAACCCTAACCATGACCCTAACCCTAACCCTAACGTAAACCCTAAGCCTAACCCAACCCTAACGCTAACCCTAACCCTAACCCTAACCCTACCCTAACCCAAACCCTAACCCTAACCCAAACCCTAACCCTAAACCTAACCCTAACCCTAACCCCTAACCCTAACCCTAACCCTAACGCAAACCCTAACCCTAACCCTAATCCTAACCCTAAACCTTACCCTAACCCAAACCCTAACCCTAACCCTAACCCTAACCCAAATCCTAACCCTAACCCTAACACTTACCCTAACCGTAATCCAAACCCTAACACTAACCCAAACCCTAAAGCTAACCCTAACCCTAACATTAACCCTAACCCTAAACCCTAACCCTAACCCTAATCCTACCGTAACTCTAACCCTAACCCTAACCCTTACCCTAACCCTAATCCAAACCCTAAACCTAACCCTAACCGTAACCCTAACCCAAACCGTAACCCTAACCCTAACCCTAATCCTAACCCTAACCCTAACCCTAACCCTACCCTAATCCTAACCCTAACGCTTACCCTAACCCTAACACTAGCCCTAACCCTAACCCTAACCCTAACACTAAGCGTAACTCTAACCCTAATTGTAACCCTAACCCTAACCGTAACCCTAACCCTAACCCCTAATCCTAACCCTAATCCTAACCCTAACCCTATCCCTAACACTAACCCTAACCCCTAACCCTAACCCTAAGACTAACTCTACCCTAACCCAAACCCTTACCATAACCCTAACCCTAACACTAACCCTAACCCCTAACCCTAACCCTAAGCCTGACTCTACCCTAACCCAATCCCTAACCATAACCCTAACCCTAACACTAACCCTAACCCCTAACCCTAACCCTAAGCCTAACTCTACCCTAACCCAATCACTAACCATAACCCTAACCCTAACACTAACCCTAACACTAACTCTAACCCTAACGCAAACCCTAACCCTAACCATAACCCTAACCCTAACCCTAACCATAACCCTAACCCTAACCCTATTCCTAACCCTTACCCTAACCCTAACGCAAACACTAACCCTAACCCTAACCCTAACCCTAACTCTAACACTTACCCTAACCCCTAACCCTAACCCTAACCCTAACCCTAACCCTACCCTAAACCTAACCCTAACCCAAACCCTAACCCTAACCCTAACGCAACCCTAACCCTAACCCTAACCCTAAGCCTAAACCTAACACTAACACTAAACCCTAAACCTAACCCTAACACTTACCCTAACCGTAATCCAAACCCTAACCCTAACCCTAACCCAAACCCTAACCCTAACCCTAACATTAACCCTAACCCTAAACCCTAACCCTAACCCTAACCCTACCGTAACTCTAACCCTAACCCTAACCCTTACCCTAACCCTAATCCAAACCCAAAACCTAACCCTAACCGTAACCCTAACCCAAACCGTAACCCTAACCCTAACCCTAACCCTAAGCCTAACCCTACCCTAATCCTAACCCTAACGCTTACCCTAACCCTAACCCTAACCCTAACCCTAACACTAACTCTAACCCTAACACAAACCCTAACCCAAACCCTAACCCTAACCCTAACCCTAACCCTAACTAACCCTAACCCTAACCCTAACCCTAACCCTAACCCTAACCCTAAACTGAACCCTAACCCTAACCCTAACCCTAACGCAAACCCTAACCCAAACCCTAACCCTAACACTAACTCTAACCCTAACACTAACTCTAAAAGGAAGAGGAACACTGTTCTAAATTCTTTTTTTTAACCCTAACCCTAACCCTAACCCTAACCCAACCCAATACCTAACCCTAACCCTAACACTAATCCTCACCCTAAACCTAACCCTAACCCTAACCCCTAACCCTAACCCTAACACAAACCCTAAGCCTAACCCTAATCCTAACCCTAAACCTTACCCTAACCCTAACCCAAACCCTAACCCTAACCCTAACCCTAAGCCTAACACAAATCCTAACCCTAACCCTAACCCTAAACCCTAACCCTAACCCTAACCCTAACCTAACCCTAACCCTAACCCTAACCCTAACCCTAAACTGAACCCTAACCCTAACCCTAAACCTAACCCTAACACAAACCCTAACCCAAACCCTAACCCTAACACTAACCCTAACCCTAACACTAAACTTAAACCTCACCCTAACCCTAACCCTAACCCTAACCCTAACTATATCCCTAACCCTAACCCTTACCCTAACCCTAAACCAAACCCTATAGCTAACCCTAACCATAACCCTAACCCAAATCCTAACCCTAACCCTAAATCTAAGGCTAACCGTAACCCCTAACCCTAACCCTAACCCTACCCTAACCATAACCCTAACCCTAACCCTAACCCTAACCTGAACCCTAACCCTAACCCTAACCCTAACCCTAACCCTAAGGCAAAACCTAACACTAAACCTAACACTAACCCTAATCCTAACAGTAAACCTAACTCTAAACCTAACCCTTACCCTAACCCAAATCCCTAACCTTAACACTAACCCAAAACCTAACCCTAACCCTAACCCTAACCATAACCCTAACCCTAACCCTAACGTAATCCCTAACCTAACCCAACCCTAACACTAACCCTAACTCTAATTCTAACTCTAACCCTAACGCAAACCCTAACCCTAACCCTAACGCTAACCCTAACCATAACCCAAACCCTAACCATAACCCTAACCCTAACCCTAACCCTAACCTGAACCCTAACCCTAACCCTAACCCTAAGGCAAACCTTAACACTAAACCTAACACTAACCCTAATCCTAACAGTAAACCTAACTCTAAACCTAACCCTAAATCTATCCCAAATCCCTAACCTTAACACTAACCCAAAACCTAACCCTAACCCTAACCCTAACCATGACCCTAACCCAAACCCTAACCCTAACCCTAACCCTAACCCAAATCCTAACCCTAACCCTAACCATAACCCTAACCCTAACCCTAACCCTAACCCTAACCCTAACTCTAACCCTAACACAAACCCTAACCCTAACCCTAACCCTAACCCTAACTAACCGTAACCCTAACCCTAACCCTAACCCTAACCCTAACCCTAACCCTAACCTGACCCTAACCCTAACCCTAACCCTAACCCTAAACTGAACCCTAACCCTAACCCTAACCCTAAGCCTAACGCAAACCCTAACCCAAACCCTAAACCTAACACTAACCCTAACCCTAACACTAACCTTAAACCTCACCCTAAACCTAACCCTAACCCTAACTCTAACCCTAACCCTAACCCTTACCCTAACCCTAACCCAAACCCTATAGCTAACCCTAACCCTAACCCTAACCCAAATCCTAACCCTAAACCTAACCCTAAATCTAAGGCTAACCGTAACCCCTAACCCTAACCCTAACCCTAACCCTACCCTAACCATAACCCTAACCCTTACCTTAACCCTAACCCTAACCTCAACCCTAACCCTAACCCTAACCCTAACCCTAAGGCAAACCCTAACACTTAACCTAACACTAACCCTAACCCTAACAGTAAACCTAACTCTAAACCTAACCCTAACCCTAACCCAAATCCCTAACCTTAACACTAACCCAAAACCTAACCCAAACCCTAACCCTAACTCTAACCCTAACCCTAACCATAACCTTAACCCTAACGTAAACCCTAAGCCTAACCCAACCCTAACACTAATCCTAACCCTAATTCTAACTCTAACCCTAACGCAAACCCTAACCCTAACCCTAACCCTAACCTAACCCAAACCGTAACCTTAAACCTAACCCTAACCCTAACCCTAAACCTAACCCTAACACTATCCCTTACCCTAACGCTAACACTAACCCTAACCCCTAACCCTAACCCTAAGCCTAACTCTACCCTAACCCAATCCCTAACCATAACACTAACCCTAACACTAACCCTAACACTAACTCTAACCCTAACGCAAACCCTAACCCTAACCCTAACCCTAACCGTAACCCTAACCCTAACCCTAACCCTAACCCTTACCCTAACCCTAACCCAAACCCTAACCCTAACCCTAACCCTAACCCTAACTCTAACACTTACCTTAACTCCTAACCCTAACCCTAACCCTACCCTAAACCTAACCCTAACCCTAACACTAACCCTAACCCTAACACTAACTCTAAATGGAAGAGGAACACTGTTCTAAATTCTTTTTTTTAACCCTAACCCTAACCCTAACCCTAACCCTAACCCAACCCAATACCTAACCCTAACCCTAACACTAATCCTCACCCTAAACCTAACCCTAACCCTAACCCCTAACCCTAACCCTAACACAAACCCTAAGCCTAACCCTAATCCTAACCCTAAACCTTACCCTAACCCTAACCCAAACCCTAACCCTAACTCTAACCCTAAGCCTAACACAAATCCTAACCCTAACCCTAACCCTAAATCCTAACCCTAACCCTAACCCTAACCTAACCCTAACCCTAACCCTAACCCTAACCCTAAACTGAACCCTAAACCTAACCCTAAACCTAACCCTAACGCAAACCCTAACCCAAACCCTAACCCTAACACTAACCCTAACCCTAACACTAACCTTAAACCTCACCCTAACCCTAACCCTAACCCTAACCCTAACTCTATCCCTAACCCTAACCCTTACCCTAACCCTAAACCAAACCCTATAGCTAACCCTAACCATAACCCTAACCCAAATCCTAACCCTAACCCTAAATCTAAGGCTAACCGTAACCCCTAACCCTAACCCTAACCCTAACCCTACCCTAACCATAACCCTAACCCTAACCCTAACCCTAAGCCTAACCTGAACCCTAACCCTAACCCTAACCCTAACCCTAACCCTAACCCTAACCCTAACCCTAAGGCAAACCCTAACACTAAACCTAACACTAACCCTAATCCTAACAGTAAACCTAACTCTAAACCTAGCCCTTACCCTAACCCAAATCCCTAACCATAACACTAACCCAAAACCTAACCCTAACCCTAACCCTAACCATAACACTAACCCTAACCCTAACGTAAACCCCAAGCCTAACCCAACCCTAACGCTAACCCTAACACTAACCCTAACCCTAACCCTACCCTAACCCAAACCCTAACCCTAACCCAAACCCTAACCCTAAACCTAACCCTAACCCTAACCCCTAATCCTAACCCTAATCCTAACGCAAACCCTAACCCTAACCCTAATCCTAACCCTAAACCTTACCCTAACCCAAACCCTAACCCTAACCCTAACCCAAATCCTAACCCTAACCCTAACCCTAACCCAAACCTTAACCCTAACCCTAACCCTAACCCTAACCCTAACCCTAACCCTAACCCTAACCCTTACCCTAACCCTAACCCTAACCCTAACCCTAATCCTAACCCTAACCCTAACCCTAACCCTCACCAAAACCCTAAAACTAACCCTAACCCTAACCCTAAACATAACCCTAAACCTAAACCCTAACCGTAACCCTAACCCTACCGTAACCCTAACCCTAACCCTAACCCTAACCCTTACCATAACCCTAACCCTAACCCTAAACCCTAACCCGAACTCTAACCCTAACCCTAAATCTAAGGCTAACCGTAACCCCTAACCCTAACCCTAACCCTAACCCTACCCTAACCATAACCCTAACGCTTACCCTAACCCTAACCCTAACCTGAACCCTAACCCTAACCCTAACCCTAAGGCAAACCCTAACACTAAACCTAACACTAACCCTAACCCTAACAGTAAACCTAACTCTAAACCTAACTCTAACCCTAACCCAAATCCCTATTTACACTAACCCAAAACCTAAACCTAACCCTATCCCAAACCCTAACCCTAACCATAACCCTAACCCTAAGCCTAACGTAAACCCTAAGCCTAACCCAACCCTAACACTAACCCTAACCCTAATTCGAACTCCAACCCTAATGCAAATCCTAACCCTAATCCTTACCCTAACCCTAACCCTAACCCTAACCTGACCCTAACCCTAACTCTAACCCTAACCCTAACCCTAAACTGAACCCTAACCCTAACCCTAAAGCAAACCCTAACCCAAACCCTAACCCTAACACTAACCCTAACCCTAACACTAATCTTAAACCTCACCCTAACCCTAACCCTAACTCTAACCCTTACCCTAACCCTTACCAAAACCCTATAGCTAACCCGAACCCTAACCCAAATCCTAACCCTAACCCTAACCCTAAATCTAAGGCTTACCGTAACCCCTAACCCTAACCCTAACCCTAACCCTACCCTAACCATAACCCTAACCCTTACCCTAACCCTAACCCTAACCTGAACCCTAACCCTAACACTAACCCTAACCCTAAGGCAAACCCTAACACTAAACCTAACACTAACCCTAACCCTAACAGTAAACCTAAATCTAAACCTAACCCTAACCCTAACCCAAATCCCTAACCTTAACACTAACCCAAAACCTAACCCTAACCCTAACCCTAACCCTAACCTTAACCCTAACCCTAACGTAAACCCTAAGCCTAACCCAACCCTAACACTAAGCCTAACCCTAATTCTAACTCTAACCCTAACGCAAACCATAACCCAAACCCTAACCCTAACCCTAACCCTAACCCAAACCGTAAACCTAACCCTAAACCTAACCCTAACCCTAACCCTAACCCTAACCCTTACCCTAACCCTAACACTAACCCTAACCCCTAACCCTAACCCTAAGCCTAACTCTACCCTAACCCAATCCCTAACCATAACCCTAAACCTAACACTAACCCTAACACTAACTCTAACCCTAACGCAAACCCTAACCCTAACCCTAACCCTAAACCTAACCGTAACCCTAACCCTAACCCTAACCCTTACCCTAACCCTAACCCAAACCCAAACCCTAACCCTAACCCTAACCATAACCCTAACTCTAACACTTACCCTAACCCCTAACCCTAACCCTACCCAAAACCTAACCCTAAACCAAACCCTAACCCTAACGCTAACGCAACCCTAACCCTAACCCTAAGCCTAAACCTAACACTAACACTAAACCCTAACCCTAACCCTAACACTTACCCTAACTGTAATCCAAACCCTAACCCTAACCCTAACCCAAACCCTAAAGCTAACCCTAACCCTAATATTAACCCTAACCCTAAACCCTAACCCTAACCCTAACCCTACCGTAACTCTAACCCTAACCCTAACCCTTACCCTAACCCTAATCCAAACCCTAAACCTAACCCTAACCGTAACCCTAACCCAAACCGTAACCCTAACCCTAACCCTAAGCCTAACCCTAACCCTAACCCTACCCTAATCCTAACCCTAACGCTTACCCTAACCCTAACACTAACCCTAACCAAAACCCTAATCCTAATACTAAGCGTAACTCTAACCCTAACTGTAACCCTAAACCTAACCGTAACCCTAACCCTAACCCCTAATCCTAACCCTAATCCTAACCCTAACCCTAACACTAACCATAACCCCTAACCCTAACCCTAAGCCTAACTCTACCCTAACCCAAACCCTTCCCATAACCCTAACCCTAAAACTAACCCTAACACTAACTCTAACCCTAACGCAAACCCTAAACCTAACCCTAACCCTAACCCTAACCGTAACCCTAACCCTAACCCTAACCCTTACCCTAACCCTAACCCAAACCCTAACCCTAACCCTAACCCTAACACAAACCTTAACCCTAACCCTAACCTTAACCCTAACCCTTACCCTAACCCTAACCCTTACCATAACCCTAACCCTAACCCTAACCCTAACCCTAACCCTAAACCCTAACCCTAACCCTAACCCTAAACCTAACACTAACACTAAACCCTAACCCTAACCCTAACACTTACCCTAACCGTAATCCAAACCCTAACCCTAACCTTAACCCAAACCCTAACCCTAACCCTAACATTAACCCTAACCCTAAACCCTAACCCTAACCCTATCGTAACTCTAACCCTAACCCTAACCCTTACCCTAACCCTAATCCAAACCCAAAACCTAACCCTAACCGTAACCCTAACCCAAACCGTAACCCTAACCCTAACCCTAAACCTAAGCCTAACCCTAACCCTACCCTAATCCTAACCCTAACGCTTACCCTAACCCTAACCCTAACCCTAACCCTAACACTAACTCTAACCCTAACACAAACCCTAACCCTAACCCTAACCCTAACCCTAACTAACCATAACCCTAACCCTAACCCTAACCCTAACACTAACCTGACCCTAAAACTAACCCTAACCCTAACAATAAACTTAACCCTAACCCTAACCCTAACCCTAACGCAAACCCTAACCCAAACCCTAACCCTAACACTAACCCTAACCCTAACACTAACCTTAAACCTCACCCTAACCCTAACCCTGACTCTAACCCTAACTCTAACCCTTACCCTAACCCTAACCAAAACCCTATAGCTAATCCTAACCCTAACCCAAATCCTAACCCTAACCCTAACCCTAAATCTAAGGCTAACCGTAACCCCTAACCCTAACCCTAACCCTAACCCTACCCTAACCATAACCCTAACCCTTACCCTAACCCTAACCCTAACCTGAACCCTAACCCTAACCCTAACCCTAACCCTAACCCTAAGGCAAACCCTAACACTAAACCTAACACTAACCCTAACCCTAACAGTAAACCTAAATCTAAACCTAACCCTAAACCTAACCCAAATCCCTAACCTTAACACTAACCCAAAACCTAACCCTAACCCCTAACCCTAACCCTAAGCCTAACTCTACCCTAACCCAATCCCCAACCATAACCCTAAACCTAACACTAACCCTAACACTAACTCTAACCCTAACGCAAACTCTAACCCTAACCATAACCCTAACCCTAAAACTAAACGTAACCCTAACCCTAACCATAACCCTTACCCTAACCCTAACCCAAACCCTAACCCTAACCCTAACCATAACCCTAACTCTAACACTTACCCTAACCCCTAACCCTAACCCTACCCTAAACCTAACCCTAACCCAAACCCTAACCCTAACCCTAACGCAACCCTAACCCTAACCCTAAGCCTAAACCTAACACTAACACTAAACCCTAACCCTAACCCTAACACTTACCCTAACCGTAATCCAAACCCTAACCCTAACCCTAACCCAAACCCTAAAGCTAACCCTAACCCTAACATTAACCCTAACATTAAACCCTAACCCTAACCCTAACCCTACCGTAACTCTAACCCTAACCCTAACCCTTACCCTAACCCTAATCCAAACCCTAAACCTAACACTAACCGTAACCCTAACCCAAACCGTAACCCTAACCCTAACCCTAACCCTAACACTAACCCTTACCCTAACGCTAACACTAACCCTAACCCCTAACCCTAACCCTAAGCCTAACTCTACCCTAACCCAATCCCCAACCATAACACTAACCCTAACACTAACCCTAACACTAACTCTAACCCTAACGCAAACCCTAACCCTAACCCTAACCCTAACCCTAACCGTAACCCTAACCCTAACCCTAACCCTAACCCTAACCCTTACCCTAACCCTAACCCAAACCCTAACCCTAACCCTAACCCTAACTCTAACACTTACCTTAACTCCTAACCCTAACCCTAACCCTACCCTAAACCTAACCCTAACCCTAACCCTAACGCAACCCTAACCCTAACCCTAAGCCTAAACCTAACACTAACACTAAACCCTAACCCTAACCCTAACACTTACCCTAACCGTAATCCAAACCCTAACCCTAACCCTAACCCAAACCCTAAAGCTAACCCTAACCCTAACATTAACCCTAACCCTAAACCCTAACCCTAACCCTAATCCTACCGTAACTCTAACCCTAACCCTAACCCTTACCCTATCCCTAATCCAAACCCTAAACCTAACCCTAACCGTAACCCTAACCCAAACCGTAACCCTAACCCTAACCCTAACCCTAACCCTTACCCTAACCCTAACCCTAACCCTACCCTAATCCTAAACCTAACGCTTACCCTAACCCTAACACTAGCCCTAACCCTAACCGTAACCCTAACACTAAGCGTAACTCTAATCCTAATTGTAACCCTAACCCTAACCGTAACCCTAACCCTAACCCCTAACCCTAACCCTAACACTAACCCTTACCCTAACGCTAACACTAACCCTAACCCCTAACCCTAACCCTAAGCCTAACTCTACCCTAACCCAATCCCCTACCATAACACTAACCCTAACACTAACCCTAACACTAACTCTAACACTAACGCAAACCCTAACCCTAACCCTAACCCTAACCCTAACCGTAACCCTAACCCTAACCCTAACCCTAACCATTACCCTAACCCTAACACAAACCCTAACCCTAACCCTAACCCTAACTCTAACACTTACCTTAACTCCTAACCCTAACCCTAACCCTACCCTAAACCTAACCCTAACCCTAACCCTAACGCAACCCTAACCCTAACACTAAGCCTAAACCTAACACTAACACTAAACCCTAACCCTAACCCTAACACTTACCCTAACCGTAATCCAAACCCTAACCCTAACCCTAACCCTTACCCTAACCCTAACCCTAACCCTACCCTAATCCTAACCCTAACGCTTACCCTAACCCTAACACTAGCCCTAACCCTAACCGTAACCCTAACACTAAGCGTAACTCTAACCCTAATTGTAACCCTAACCCTAACCGTAACCCTAACCCTAACCCCTAATCCTAACCCTAATCCTAACCCTAACCCTATCCCTAACACTAACCCTAACCCCTAACCCTAACCCTAAGCCTAACTCTACCCTAACCTAAACCCTTACCATAACCCTAACCCTAACACTAACCCTAACACTAACTCTAACCCTAACGCAAACCCTAAACCTAACACTAACCCTAACCCTAACAGTAACCCTAACCCTAACCCTAACCCTTACCCTAACTCTAACCCAAACCATAACCCTAACCCTAACCCTAACCCAAACCTTAACCCTAACCCTAACCCTAACCCTAACCCTAACCCTAACCCTAACCCTTACCCTAACCCTAACACTAACCCTAACCCTAATCCTAACCCTAACCCTAACCCTAACCCTAACCAAAACCCAAAAACTAACCCTAACTCTAACCATAAACATAACCCTAAACCTAAACCCTAACCGTAACCCTAACCCTACCGTAACCCTAACCCTAACCCTAACCCTTACCATAACCCTAACCCTAACCCTAACCCTATCCCTAACCCTAACCCTAAACCCTAACCCGAACTCTAACCCTAACCCTAAATCTAAGGCTAACCGTAACCCCTAACCCTAACCCTAACCCTAACCCTACCCTAACCATAACCCTAACGCTTACCCTAACCCTAACCCTAACCTGAACCCTAACCCTAACCCTAACCCTAACCCTAACCCTAAGGCAAACCCTAACACTAAACCTAACACTAACCCTAACCCTAACAGTAAACCTAACTCTAAACCTAACTCTAATCCTAACCCAAATCCCTAACCTTAACACTAACCCAAAACCTAACCCTAACCCTATCCCAAACCCTAACCCTAATCATAACACTAACCCTAACCCTAACGTAAACCCTAAGCCTAACCCAACCCTAACACTAACCCTAACCCTAATTCTAACTCTAACCCTAATGCAAATCCTAACCCTAACCCTAACCCTAAACCTAACCCTAACCTAACCCAAACCGTAACCCTAACCCTAACCCTAACCCTAACCCTAACCCTAACCCTTACCCTAACCCTAACACTAACCCTAACCCCTAACCCTAACCCTAAGCCTAACTCTACCCTAACCCAATCCCTAACCCTAACCCTAACCCTAACACTAACCCTAACACTAACTCTAACCCTAACGCAAACCCTAACCCTAACCCTAACCCTAACCCTAACCATAACCCTAACCCTAACCCTAACCCTAACCCTTACCCTAACCCTAACGCAAACACTAACCCTAACCCTAACCCTAACCCTAACTCTAACACTTACCCTAACCCCTAACCCTAACCCTAACCCTAACCCTACCCTAAACCTAACCCTAACCCAAACCCTAACCCTAACCCTAACGCAAGCCTAACCCTAACCCTAAGCCTAAACCTAACACTAACACTAAACCCTAACCCTAACCCTAACACTTTCCCTAACCGTAATCCAAACCCTAACCCTAACCCTAACCCAAACCCTAACCCTAACCCTAACATTAACCCTAACCCTAAACCCTAACCCTAACCCTAACCCTACCGTAACTCTAACCCTAACCCTAACCCTTAACCTAACCCTAATCCAAACCCAAAACCTAACCCTAACCGTAACCCTAACCGAAACCGTAACCCTAACCCTAACCCTAACCCTAAGCCTAAGCCTAACCCTAACCCTAACCCTACCCTAACCCTAACCCTAACCCTTACCCTAACCCTAACACTAACCCTAACCCCTAACCCTAACCCTAAGCCTAACTCTACCCTAACCCAATCCCTAACCATAACCCTAAACCTAACACTACCCCTAACACTAACTCTAACCCTAACGCAAACCCTAACCCTAACCCTAACCCTAACCCTTACCCTAACCCTAACCCAAACCCTAACCCTAACCCTAAACCTAACCCTAACCATAACCCTAACTCTAACACTTACCCTAACCCCTAACCCTAAGCCTACCCAAAACCTAACCCTAAACCAAACCCTAACCCTAACTCTAACGCAACCCTAACCCTAACCCTAAGCCTAAACCTAACACTAACACTAAACCCTAACCCTAACCCTAACACTTACCCTAACCGTAATCCAAACCCTAA
>JAQJZF010000034.1:1315000-1322500 GCA_028537955.1 Microtus californicus | reverse complement strand
ACCCTAAACCTAACCCTAACCCTAACCCTAACCCTAAATCTAAGGCTAACCGTAACACCTAACCCTAACCCTAACCCTAACCCTACCCTAACCATAACCCTAACCCTTACCCTAACCCTAACCCTAACCTGAACCCTAACCCTAACCCTAACCCTAACCCTAAGGCAAACACTAACACTAAACCAAACACTAACCCTAACCATAACAGTAAACCTAACTCTAAACCTAACCCTAACCCTAACCCAAATCCCTAACCTTAACACTAACCCAAAACCTAACCCTAACCCTAACCCTAACCCTAACTAAACCCTAACCCTAACCCTAACCCTAACGTAAACCCTAACCTAACCCAACCCTAACACTAACCCTAAACCTAATTCTAACTCTAACCCTAACGCAAAACCTAACCCTAACCCTAACCCTAACCCTATCCCTAACCCTAACCCTAACTCTAACACTAACCCTAAACCCTAACACTAACCCGAACCCTAACCCTAACCTAACCCTAACCCTAACCCAAACCCTAACCCTAACCCTAACCCTAACCCTAAAGCAAACCCTATCCCTAACCCTAACCCTAGCACTAAACCCTAACCCTAACCATAACCCTAACCCAAACCCTTACCCTAACCGTAATCCATACCCTAACCCTAAACCTAACCCAAACCCTAAACCTAACCCTAAACCTAACGCTAACCCTAACACTAACACTAACACTAAACCCTAAACCTAACTCTAAACCTAACCCTAACACTTACCCTAACCGTAATCCAAACCCTAACCCTAATCCTAACCGTAACCCTAACTCAAACCCTAAACCTAACCCTTACACTAACCCTAACCATAACCCTAACCCTAAACCCTAACCGTAACCCTAACCCTACCGTAACCCTAATCCTAACCCTAACCCTTACCATAACCCTAACCCTAACCCTAAACCCTAACCTTAACCCTTACCCTAACCCTAACCCTAACTCTAAAAGGAAGAGGAACACTGTTCTAAATTCTTTTTTTTAACCCTAACCCTAACCCAAACCCTAAAGCTAACCCTAACCCTAACATTAACCCTAACATTAAACCCTAACCCTAACCCTAACCCTACCGTAACTCTAACCCTAACCCTAACCCTTACCCTAACCCTAATCCAAACCCTAAACCTAACACTAACCGTAACCCTAACCCAAACCGTAACCCTAACCCTAACCCTAACCCTAACACTAACCCTTACCCTAACGCCAACACTAACCCTAACCCCTAACCCTAACCCTAAGCCTAACTCTACCCTAACCCAATCCCCAACCATAACACTAACTCTAACACTAACCCTAACACTAACTCTAACCCTAACGCAAACCCTAACCCTAACCCTAACCCTAACCCTAACCGTAACCCTAACCCTAACCCTAACCCTAACCCTTACCCTAACCCTAACCCAAACCCTAACCCTAACCCTAACCCTAACTCTAACACTTACCTTAACTCCTAACCCTAACCCTAACCCTTCCCTAAACCTAACCCTAACCCTAACCCTAACGCAACCCTAACCCTAACCCTAAGCCTAAACCTAACACTAACACTAAACCCTAACCCTAACCCCTAACCCTAACCCTAACACTAACCCTTACCCTAACCCTAACACTAACCCTAACCCCTAAACCTAACCCTAAGCCTAACTCTACCCTAACCCAATCCCCAACCATAACACTAACCCTAACACTAACCCTAACACTAACTCTAACCCTAACACAAACCCTAACCCTAACCCTAATCCTAACCCTAACCGTAACCCTAACCCTAACCCTAACCCTAACCCTAACCCTTACCCTAACCCTAACCCAAACCCTAACCCTAACCCTAACCCTAACTCTAACACTTACCTTAACTCCTAACCCTAACCCTACCCTAAACCTAACCCTAACCCTAACCCTAACGCAACCCTAACCCTAACCCTAAGCCTAAACCTAACACTAACACTAAACCCTAACCCTAACCCTAACACTTACCCTAACCGTAATCCAAATCCTAACCCTAACCCTAACCCAAACCCTAAAGCTAACCCTAACCCTAACATTAACCCTAACCCTAAACCCTAACCCTAACCCTAATCCTACCGTAACTCTAACCCTAACCCTAACCCTTACCCTAACCCTAATCCAAACCCTAAACCTAACCCTAACCGTAACCCTAACCCAAACCGTAACCCTAACCCTAACCCTAACCCTAAACCTAACCCTAACCCTAACCCTAACCCTAACCCTTACCCTAACCCTAACCCTAACCCTACCCTAATCCTAACCCTAACGCTTACCCTAACCCTAACACTAGCCCTAACCCTAACCGTAACCCTAACACTAAGCGTAACTCTAACCCTAATTGTAACCCTAACCCTAACCGTAACCCTAACCCTAACCCCTAATCCTAACCCTAATCCTAACCCTAACCCTATCCCTAACACTAACCCTAACCCCTAACCCTAACCCTAAGCCTAACTCTACCCTAACCTAAACCCTTACCATAACCATAACCCTAACACTAACCCTAACACTAACTCTAACCCTAACGCAAACCCTAAACCTAACCCTAACCCTAACCTTAACAGTAACCCTAACCCTAACCCTAACCCTTACCCTAACTCTAACCCAAACCATAACCCTAACCCTAACCCTAACCCAAACCTTAACCCTAACCCTAACCCTAACCCTAACCCTAACCCTTACCCTAACCCTAACACTAACCCTAATCCTAACCCTAACCCTAACCCTAACCCTAACCAAAACCCAAAAACTAACCCTAACTCTAACCCTAAACATAACCCTAAACCTAAACCCTAACCGTAACCCTAACCCTACCGTAACCCTAACCCTAACCCTAACCCTTACCATAACCCTAACCCTAACCCTAACCCTAACCCTAACCCTAACCCTAAACCCTAACCCGAACTCTAACCCTAACCCTAAATCTAAGGCTAACCGTAACCCCTAACCCTAACCCTAACCCTAACCCTACCCTAACCATAACCCTAACGCTTACCCTAACCCTAACCCTAACCTGAACCCTAACCCTAACCCTAACCCTAACCCTAACCCTAAGGCAAACCCTAACACTAAACCTAACACTAACCCTAACCCTAACAGTAAACCTAACTCTAAACCTAACTCTAACCCTAACCCAAATCCCTAACCTTAACACTAACCCAAAACATAACCCTAACCCTATCCCAAACCCTAACCCTAACCATAACCCTAACCCTAACCCTAACGTAAACCCTAAGCCTAACCCAACCCTAACACTAACCCTAACCCTAATTCTAACTCTAACCCTAATGCAAATCCTAACCCTAACCCTAACCCTAAACCTAACCCTAACCTAACCCAAACCGTAACCCTAACCCTAACCCTAACCCTAACCCTAACCCTTACCCTAACCCTAACACTAACCCTAACCCCTAACCCTAACCCTAAGCCTAACTCTACCCTAACCCAATCCCTAACCCTAACCCTAACCCTAACACTAACCCTAACACTAACTCTAACCCTAACGCAAACCCTAACCCTAACCCTAACCCTAACCATAACCCTAACCCTAACCCTAACCCTAACCCTTACCCTAACCCTAACGCAAACACTAACCCTAACCCTAACCCTAACCCTAACTCTAACACTTACCCTAACCCCTAAACCTAACCCTAACCCTAACCCTACCCTAAACCTAACCCTAACCCAAACCCTAACCCTAACCCTAACGCAAGCCTAACCCTAACCCTAAGCCTAAACCTAACATTATCACTAAACCCTAACCCTAACCCTAACACTTTCCCTAACCGTAATCCAAACCCTAACCCTAACCCTAACCCAAACCCTAACCCTAACCCTAACATTAACCCTAACCCTAAACCCTAACCCTAACCCTAACCCTACCGTAACTCTAACCCTAACCCTAACCCTTACCCTAACCCTAATCCAAACCCAAAACCTAACCCTAACCGTAACCCTAACCCAAACCGTAACCCTAACCCTAACCCTAACCCTAAGCCTAACCCTAACCCTAACCCTACCCTAACCCTAACCCTAACCCTTACCCTAACCCTAACACTAACCCTAACCCCTAACCCTAACCCTAAGCCTAACTCTACCCTAACCCAATCCCTAACCATAACCCTAAACCTAACACTACCCCTAACACTAACTCTAACCCTAACGCAAACCCTAACCCTAACCCTAACCCTTACCCTAACCCTAACCCAAACCCTAACCCTAACCCTAAACCTAACCCTAACCATAACCCTAACTCTAACACTTACCCTAACCCCTAACCCTAAGCCTACCCAAAACCTAACCCTAAACCAAACCCTAACCCTAACTCTAACGCAACCCTAACCCTAACCCTAAGCCTAAACCTAACACTAACACTAAACCCTAACCCTAACCCTAACACTTACCCTAACCGTAATCCAAACCCTAACCCTAACCCTAACCCAAACCCTAAAGCTAACCCTAACCCTAACATTAACCCTAACCCTAAACCCTAACCCTAACCCTAACCCTACCGTAACTCTAACCCTAACCCTAACCCTTACCCTAACTCTAATCCAAACCCTAAACCTAACCCTAACCGTAACCCTAACCCAAACCGTAACCCTAACCCTAACCCTAAGCCTAACCCTAACCCTAACCCTACCCTAATCCTAACCGTAACGCTTACCCTAACCCTAACACTAACCCTAACCCTAACCCTAATCCTAATACTAAGCGTAACTCTAACCCTAACTGTAACCCTAATCCTAACCGTAACCCTAACCCTAACCCCTAATCCTAACCCTAATCCTAACCCTAACCCTAACACTAACACTAACACTAACCCCTAACCCTAACCCTAAGCCTAACTCTACCCTAACCCAAAACCTTCCCATAACCCTAACCTTAAAATTAACCCTAACACTAACTCTAACCCTAACGCAAACCCTAAACCTAACCCTAACCCTAACC
The DNA here is from genome assembly GCA_028537955.1 of Microtus californicus. Taxonomy (NCBI): domain Eukaryota; kingdom Metazoa; phylum Chordata; class Mammalia; order Rodentia; family Cricetidae; genus Microtus; species Microtus californicus. The sequence continues at coordinate 1,317,515 of JAQJZF010000034.1, read as the reverse complement.
CTAACCGTAACCCTAACCCTAACCCTAACCCTTACCCTAACCCTAACCCAAACCCTAACCCTAACCCTAACCCTAACACAAACCTTAACCCTAACCCTAACCTTAACCCTAACCCTTACCCTAACCCTAACCCTTACCATAACCCTAAGCCTAACCCTAACCCTAACCCTAACCCTAAACCCTAACCCTAACCCTAACCCTAACCCTAAATCTAAGGCTAACCGTAATACCTACCCTAACCCTAACCCTAACCCTACCCTAACCATAACCCTAACCCTTACCCTAACCCTAACCCTAACCTGAACCCTAACCCTAACCCTAACCCTAAGGCAAACCCTAACACTAAACCAAACACTAACCCTAACCCTAACAGTAAACCTAACTCTAAACCTAACCCTAACCCTAACCCAAATACCTAACCTTAACACTAACCCAAAACCTAACCCTAACCCTAACGCTAACCCTAACCCAAACCCTAACCATAACCCTAACCCCAACCCTAACGTAAACCCTAACCTAACCCAACCCTAACACTAACCCTAAACCTAATTCTAACTCTAACCCTAATGCAAAACCTAACCCTAACCCTAACCCTAACCCTAACCCTAACCTAACCCAAACCGTAACCCTAACCCTAACCCTAACCCTAACCCTTACCCTAACCCTAACACTAACCCTAACCCCTAACCCTAACCCTAAGCCTAACTCTACCCTAACCCAATCCCTAACCATTACCCTAACACTAACCCTAACAGTAACTCTAACCCTAACGCAAACCCTAACCCTAACCCTAACCATAACCCTAACCGTAACCGTAACCCTAATACTAACCCTTACCCTAACGCTAAACCAAACCCTAACCCTAACCCTAACCCTAACACTTACCCTAACCCTAACACTAACCCCTAACCCTAACCCTAAGCCTAACTCTACCCTAACCCAATCCCTAACCATAACCCTAACCCTAAAACTAACCCTAACACTAACTCTAACCCTAACGCAAACCCTAACTCTAACCCTAACCCTAACCGTAACCCTAACCCTAACCCTAACCCTAAGCCTAACCCTTACCCTAACCCTAACCCAAACCCTAACCCTAAGCCTAACTCTACCCTAACCCAATCCCTAACCCTAACCCTAACTCTAACACTTACCCTAACCCCTAACCCTAATCCTAACCCTAACCCTAACCTAAACCTAACCCTAACCCAAACCCTAACCCTAACCCTAACGCAACCCTAACCCTAACCCTAAGCCTAAACCTAACACTAACACTAAACCCGAACCCTAACCCTAACACTTACCCTAACCGTAATCCAAACCCTAGCCCTAACCCTAACCCAAACCTTAACCCTAACCCTAACCCTAACCCTAACCCTAACTCTAACACCGTAACCCCTAACCCAAACCTTAACCCTAACCCAATCCCTAAACCTAACCCTAACCCTAACCCTAACCCTTACGCAAACCCTAACCCTAACCGTAAGACTAAACCCTAAACCTAACCCTAACTCTAACCCAAACCTTACCCTAACCGTAATCCAAACCCTAACCCTAACCCTAACCCTAACCCAAACCCTAAACCTAACCCTAACCCTGACCCTAACCCTAACACTAAACCCTAACCCTAACCCTAACCCTACCGTAAACCTAACCCTAACCCTAACCCTTACCATAACCCTAACCCAAACCCTAACACTAACCCTAACCGTAACCCTAACCCAAATCCTAACCCTAACCCTAACCCTAACCTAAACCTTAAACCTAACCCTAACCCTAACACTAACTCTAACACTTACCCTAACCCCTAACCCTAACCCTAACCCTAACCCTACCCTAACCCGAACCCTAACCCTAACCCAAACCCTAAACCTAAACCTAACCCTAAACCTAAACCTAACCCTAACACTAAACCCTAACCCTAACCCTAACCCTAACACTAAGCGTAACCCTAACCCTAACTGTACCCCTAACCCTAACCGTAACCCTAACCCTAACCCTAACCGTAACCCTAACCCTAACACTAACCCTAACCCCTAACCCTAAACCTAAGCCTAACCCTACCCTAACCCTATCCCTAACAATAACCCTAACCCTAACACTAACCCTAACCCTAACTCTAACCCTAACGCAAACCCTAACCCTAACCCTAACCCTAACCCTAATCGTAACCCTAATACTAACCCTAACCCTTACCCTAGCCCTAACCCAAACACTAATCCTAACCCTAACCCTAACCCTAACCCTAACCCAACCCTTAACCCCAACCCTAACACTACACTAACCCTTACCCTAAACCTTACCCTAACCCTAACACAAACCCTAACCCTAACCCTAACCCTAAACCTAACCCTAACCCACACCTTAACCCTAACCCTATCCCTAACCCTAACCCTAACTCTAACACTAACACTAACCCCTAACCCTAACCCTAACCCTAACCCTAACCTAACCCTAACCCTAACCCAAACCTTAACCCTAACCCTAACCCTAACCCTAAAGCAAACCATATCTC
>JAQJZF010000034.1:1302500-1307500 GCA_028537955.1 Microtus californicus | reverse complement strand
CCCTAATCCTAACCCTAACCCTAACCCTAACCCTAACCATAACCCTAACCCAAAACCTAACCCTAAACCTAACCCAAACCCTAACCCGAACCATAACCCTAACCCTAACCCTAACGTAAACCCTAAGCCTAACCCAACCCTAACACTAACCCTAACCCTAATTCTAACTCTAACCCTAACGCAAATCCTAACCCTAACCCTAACCCTAACCCTAACCCTAACCTAACCCAAACCGTAACCCTAATCCTAACCCTAACCCTAACACTAACCCTTACCCTAACACTAACCCTAACCCCTAACCCTAACCCTAAGCCTAACTCTACCCTAACCCAATCCCTAACCATAACCCTAACCCTAACACTAACCCTAACACTAACTCTAACCCTAACGCAAACCCTAACCCTAACCCTAACCCTAAAAATAACCCTAACCCTAACCCTAACCCTAACCCTTACCCTTACCCTAACCCTAACGCAAACACTAACCCTAACCCTAACCCTAACCCTAACTATAACACTTACCCTAACCCCTAACCCTAACCCTAACCCTAACCCTACCCTAAACCTAACCCTAACCCAAACCCTAACCCTAACCCTAACGCAACCCTAACCCTAACCCTAAGCCTAAACCTAACACTAACACTAAACCCTAACCCTAACCCTAACCCAAACCCTAACCCTAACCCTAATATTAACCCTAACCCTAAACCCTAACCCGAACCCTAACCCTACCGTAAATCTAACCCTAACCCTAACCCTTACCCTAACCCTAATCCAAACCCAAAACCTAACCCTAACCGTAACCCTAACCCAAACCGTAACCCTAACCCTAACCCTAAGACTAACCCTAACCCTAACCCTACCCTAATCCTAACCCTAAAGCTTACCCTAACCCTAACCCTAACCCTAACACTAACACTAACCCTAACACAAACCCTAACCCTAACCCTAACCCTAACCCTAACCCTAACTAACCGTAACCCTAACCCTAACCGTAACCCTAACCCTAACCCTAACCCTAAACCTAACCTGACCCTAACCCTAACCCTAACCCTAACCCTAACCCTAAACTGAACCCTAACCCTAACCCTAACCCTAACGCAAACCCTAACCCAAACCCTAACCCTAACACTAACCCTAACCCTAACACTAACCTTAAACCTCACCCTAACCCTAACCCTAACTCTAACCCTAACTCTAACCCTTACCCTAACCCTAACCAAAACCCTATAGCTAACCCTAACCCTTACCCAAATCCTAACCCTAACCCTAACCCTAAATCTAAGGCTAACCGTAACCCCTAACCCTAACCCTAACCCTACCCTAACCATAACCCTAACCCTTACCCTAACCCTAACCCTAACCTGAACCCTAACCCTAATCCTAACCCTAACCCTAACCCTATCCCTAAGGCAAACCCTAACACTAAACCTAACACTAACCCTAACCCTAACAGTAAACCTAAATCTAAACCTAACCCTAACCCTAACCCAAATCCCTAACCCTAACCCTAACCCTAACCCTAAACTGAACCCTAACCCTAACCCTAAAACTAACACTAACGCAAACCCTAACCCAAACCCTAACCCTAACACTAACCCTAACCCTAACACTAAACTTAAACCTCACCCTAACCCTAACCCTAACCCTAACTCTATCCCTAACCCTAACCCTTACCCTAACCCTAAACCAAATCCTATAGCTAACCCTAACCATAACCCTAACCCAAATCCTAACCCTAACCCTAAATCTAAGGCTAACCGTAACCCCTAACCCTAACCCTAACCCTAACCCTACCCTAACCATAACCCTAACCCTAACCCTAACCCTAACCTGAACCCTAACCCTAACCCTAACCCTAACCCTAACCCTAAGGCAAACCCTAACACTAAACCTAACACTAACCCTAATCCTAACAGTAAACCTAACTCTAAACCTAACGCTTACCCTAACCCAAATCACTAACCTTAACACTAACCCAAAACCTAACCCTAACCCTAACCCTAACCATAACCCTAACCCTAACCCTAACGTAAACCCTTAGCCTAACCCAACCCTAACACTAACCCTAACCCTAATTCTAACTCTAACCCTAACGCAAACCCTAACCCTAACCCTAACGCTAACCCTAACCCTAACCCAAACCCTAACCATAACCCTAACCATAACCCTAACCCTAACCTGAACCCTAACCCTAACCCTAACCCTAAGGCAAACCTTAACACTAAACCTAACACTAACCCTAATCCTAACAGTAAACCTAACTCTAAACCTAACCCTAACCCTAACCCAAATCCCTAACCTTAACACTAACCCAAAACCTAACCCTAACCCTAACCCTAACCATGACCCTAACCCTAACCCTAACGTAAACCCTAATCCTAACCCAACCCTAACGCTAACCCTTACCCTAACCCTAACCCTAACCCTAACCCTACCCTAACCCAAACCCTAACCCTAACCCAAAAACTAACCCTAAACCTAACCCTAACCCTAACCCCTAACCGTAACCCTAACCCTAACGCATACCCTAACCCTAACCCTAATCCTAACCCTAAACCTTACCCTAACCCAAACCCTAACCCTAACCCTAACCCTAACCCAAATCCTAACCCTAACCCTAACCATAACCCTAACCCTAACCCTAACCCTAACCCTAACTCTAACCCTAACACAAACCCTAACCCTAACCCTAACCCTAACCCTAACTAACCGTTACCCTAACCCTAACCCTAACCCTAACCCTAACCCTAACCCTAACCTGACCCTAACCCTAACCCTAACCCTAACCCTAAACTGAACCCTAAACCTAACCCTAACCCTAAGCCTAACGCAAACACTAACCCAAACCCTAACCCTAACACTAACCCTAACCCTAACACTAACCTTAAACCTCACCCTAACCCTAACCCTAACCCTAACTCTAACCCTAACCCTAACCCTTACCCTAACCCTAACCCAAACCCTATAGCTAACCCTAACCCTAACCCTAACCCAAATCCTAACCCTAACCCTAACCCTAAATCTAAGGCTAACCGTAACCCCTAACCCTAACCCTAACCCTACCCTAACCCTAACCCTAACACTTACCCTAACCGTAATCCAAACCCTAACCCTAACCCAAACCCTAACCCTAACCCTAACATTAACCCTAACCCTAAACCCTAACCCTAACCCTAACCCTACCGTAACTCTAACCCTAACCCTAACCCTTACCCTAACCCTAATCCAAACCCAAAACCTAACCCTAACCGTAACCCTAACCCTAACCGTAACCCTAACCCTAACCCTAACCCTAAGCCTAACCCTAACCCTACCCTAATCCTAACCCTAACGCTTACCCTAACCCTAACCCTAACCCTAACCCTAACACTAACTCTAACCCTAGCACAAACCCTAACCCTAACCCTAACACTAACTAACCATAACCCTAACCCTAACCCTAACCCTAACCCTAACCCTAACACTAACCTGACCCTAACCCTAACCCTAACCCTAACCCTAACCCTAACAATAAACTGAACCCTAACCCTAACCCTAACCCTAACTCTAACCCTAACCCAAACCCTAACCCTAACACTAACCCTAACCCTAACACTAACCTTAAACCTCACCCTAACCCTAACCCTAACTCTAACCCTTACCCTAACCCTAACCAAAACCCTATAGCTAATCCTAACCCTAACCCAAATCCTAACCCTAACGCTTACCCTAACCCTAACCCTAACCCTAACCCTAACCCTAAGGCAAACCCTAACACTAAACCTAACACTAACCCTAACCCTAACCCTAACCCAAATCCCTAACCTTAACACTAACCCAAAACCTAACCCTAACCCTAACCCTAACCCTAACCCTAACCATAACCTTAACCCTAACCCTAACTTAAACCCTAAGCCTAACCCAACCCTAACACTAACCCTAACCCTTATTCTAACTCTAACCCTAACGCAAACCATAACCCTAACCCTAACCCTAATCCTAACCTAACACAAACCGTAACCCTAACCCTAACCCTAACCCTAACCCTAACCCTTACCCTAACCCTAACACTAACCCTAACCCCTAACCCTAACCCTAAGCCTAACTCTACCCTAACCCAATCCCCAACCATAACCCTAAACCTAACACTAACCCTAACACTAACTCTAACCCTAACGCAAACTCTAACCCTAACCCTAACCCTAACCCTAAAACTAACCGTAACCCTAACCCTAACCATAACCCTTACCCTAACCCTAACCCAAACCCTAACCCTAACCCTAACCCTAACCCTAACTCTAACACTTACCCTAACCCCTAACCCTAACCCTACCCTAAACCTAACCCTAACCCAAACCCTAACCCTAACCCTAACGCAACCCTAACCCTAACCCTAAGCCTAAACCTAACACTAACACTAAACCCTAACCCTAACCCTAACACTTACCCTAACCGTAATCCAAACGCTAACCCTAACCCTAACCCAAACCCTAAAGCTAACCCTAACCCTAACATTAACCCTAACATTAAACCCTAACCCTAACCCTAACCCTACCGTAACTCTAACCCTAACCCTAACCCTTACACTAACCCTAATCCAAACCCTAAACCTAAACCTAACCCTAACCCTAACCCTAACCCTAACACTAACCCTTACCCTAACGCTAACACTAACCCTAACCCCTAACCCTAACCCTAAGCCTAACTCTACCCTAACCCAATCCCCAACCATAACACTAACCCTAACACTAACCCTAACACTAACTCTAACCCTAACGCAAACCCTAACCCTAACCCTAACCCTAACCCTAACCGTAACCCTAACCCTAACCCTAACCCTAACCCTAATCCTTACCCTAACCCTAACCCAAACCCTAACCATAACCCTAACCCTAACCCTAACCCTAACCCTAACTCTAACACTTACCTTAAATCCTAACCCTAACCATAACCCTACCCTAAACCTAACCCTAACCCTAACCCTAACGCAACCCTAACCCTAACCCTAAGCCTAAACCT
>JAQJZF010000034.1:1290000-1295000 GCA_028537955.1 Microtus californicus | reverse complement strand
ACCCTAACCCTAACTCTAACACTTACCTTAACTCCTAACCCTAACCCTAACCCTACCCTAAACCTAACCCTAACCCTAACCCTAACGCAACCCTAACCCTAACCCTAAGCCTAAACCTAACACTAACACTAAACCCTAACCCTAACCCTAACACTTACCCTAACCGTAATCCAAACCCTAACCCTAACCCTAACCCAAACCCTAAAGCTAACCCTAACCCTAACATTAACCCTAACCCTAAACCCTAATCCTAACCCTAATCCTACCGTAACTCTAACCCTAACCCTAACCCTTACCCTAACCCTAATCCAAACCCTAAACCTAAACCTAACCGTAACCCTAACCCAAACCGTAACCCTAACCCTAACCCTAACCCTAACCCTAACCCTAACCCTAACCCTAACCATAACCCTAACCCTAACCCTTACCCTAACCCTAACCCTAACCCTACCCTAATCCTAACCCTAACGCTTACCCTAACCCTAACACTAGCCCTAACCCTAACCGTAACCCTAACACTAAGCGTAACTCTAACTCTAATTGTAACCCTAACCCTAACCGTAACCCTAACCCTAACCCCTAATCCTAACCCTAATCCTAACCCTAACCCTATCCCTAACACTAACCCTAACCCCTAACCCTAACCCTAAGCCTAACTCTACCCTAACCTAAACCCTTACCATAACCATAACCCTAACACTAACCCTAACACTAACTCTAACCCTAACGCAAACCCTAAACCTAACCCTAACCCTAACCTTAACAGTAACCCTAACCCTAACCCTAACCCTTACCCTAACTCTAACCCAAACCATAACCCTAACCCTAACCCTAACCCAAACCTTAACCCTAACCCTAACCCTAACCCTAACCCTAACCCTTACCCTAACCCTAACACTAACCCTAACCCTAATCCTAACCCTAACCCTAACCCTAACCCTAACCAAAACCCAAAAACTAACCCTAACTCTAACCCTAAACATAACCCTAAACCTAAACCCTAACCGTAACCCTAACCCTACCGTAACCCTAACCCTAACCCTAACCCTTACCATAACCCTAACCCTAACCCTAACCCTAACCCTAACCCTAACCCTAACCCTAACCCTAAACCCTAACCCGAACTCTAACCCTAACCCTAAATCTAAGGCTAACCGTAACCCCTAACCCTAACCCTAACCCTAACCCTACCCTAACCATAACCCTAACGCTTACCCTAACCCTAACCCTAACCTGAACCCTAACTCTAACCCTAACCCTAACCCTAACCCTAAGGCAAACCCTAACACTAAACCTAACACTAACCCTAACCCTAACAGTAAACCTAACTCTAAACCTAACTCTAACCCTAACCCAAATCCCTAACCTTAACACTAACCCAAAACATAACCCTAACCCTATCCCAAACCCTAACCCTAACCATAACCCTAACCCTAACCCTAACGTAAACCCTAAGCCTAACCCAACCCTAACACTAACCCTAACCCTAATTCTAACTCTAACCCTAATGCAAATCCTAACCCTAACCCTAACCCTAAACCTAACCCTAACCTAACCCAAACCGTAACCCTAACCCTAACCCTAACCCTAACCCTAACCCTTACCCTAACCCTAACACTAACCCTAACCCCTAACCCTAACCCTAAGCCTAACTCTACCCTAACCCAATCCCTAACCCTAACCCTAACCCTAACACTAACCCTAACACTAACTCTAACCCTAACGCAAACCCTAACCCTAACCCTAACCCTAACCATAACCCTAACCCTAACCCTAACCCTAACCCTTACCCTAACCCTAACGCAAACACTAACCCTAACCCTAACCCTAACCCTAACTCTAACACTTACCCTAACCCCTAACCCTAACCCTAAACCTAACCCTACCCTAAACCTAACCCTAACCCAAACCCTAACCCTAACCCTAACGCAAGCCTAACCCTAACCCTAAGCCTAAACCTAACATTAACACTAAACCCTAACCCTAACCCTAACACTTTCCCTAACCGTAATCCAAACCCTAACCCTAACCCTAACCCAAACCCTAACCCTAACCCTAACATTAACCCTAACCCTAAACCCTAACCCTAACCCTAACCCTACCGTAACTCTAACCCTAACCCTAACCCTTACCCTAACCCTAATCCAAACCCAAAACCTAACCCTAACCGTAACCCTAACCCAAACCGTAACCCTAACCCTAACCCTAACCCTAAGCCTAACCCTAACCCTAACCCTACCCTAACCCTAACCCTAACCCTTACCCTAACCCTAACACTAACCCTAACCCCTAACCCTAACCCTAAGCCTAACTCTACCCTAACCCAATCCCTAACCATAACCCTAAACCTAACACTACCCCTAACACTAACTCTAACCCTAACGCAAACCCTAACCCTAACCCTAACCCTTACCCTAACCCTAACCCAAACCCTAACCCTAACCCTAAACCTAACCCTAACCATAACCCTAACTCTAACACTTACCCTAACCCCTAAACCTAAGCCTACCCAAAACCTAACCCTAAACCAAACCCTAACCCTAACTCTAACGCAACCCTAACCCTAACCCTAAGCCTAAACCTAACACTAACACTAAACCCTAACCCTAACCCTAACACTTACCCTAACCGTAATCCAAACCCTAACCCTAACCCTAACCCAAACCCTAAAGCTAACCCTAACCCTAACATTAACCCTAACCCTAAACCCTAACCCTAACCCTACCGTAACTCTAACCCTAACCCTAACCCTTACCCTAACTCTAATCCAAACCCTAAACCTAACCCTAACCGTAACCCTAACCCAAACCGTAACCCTAACCCTAACCCTAAGCCTAACCCTAACCATAACCCTACCCTAATCCTAACCGTAACGCTTACCCTAACCCTAACACTAACCCTAACCCTAACCCTAATCCTAATACTAAGCGTAACTCTAACCCTAACTGTAACCCTAATCCTAACCGTAACCCTAACCCTAACCCCTAATCCTAACCCTAATCCTAACCCTAACCCTAACACTAACACTAACACTAACCCCTAACCCTAACCCTAAGCCTAACTCTACCCTAACCCAAACCCTTCCCATAACCCTAACCTTAAAATTAACCCTAACACTAACTCTAACCCTAACGCAAACCCTAAACCTAACCCTAACCCTAACCCTAACCGTAACCCTAACCCTAACCCTAACCCTTACCCTAACCCTAACCCAAACCCTAACCCTAACCCTAACCCTAACACAAACCTTAACCCTAACCCTAACCTTAACCCTAACCCTTACCCTAACCCTAACCCTTACCATAACCCTAACCCTAACCCTAACCCTAACCCTAACCCTAAACCCTAACCCTAACCCTAACCCTAACCCTAAATCTAAGGCTAACCGTAACACCTACCCTAACCCTAACCCTAACCCTACACTAACCATAACCCTAACCCTTACCCTAACCCTAACCCTAACCTGAATCCTAACCCTAACCCTAACCCTAACCTTAAGGCAAACCCTAACACTAAACCAAACACTAACCCTAACCCTAACAGTAAACCTAACTCTAAACCTAACCCTAACCCTAACCCAAATACCTAACCTTAACACTAACCCAAAACCTAACCCTAACCCTAACGCTAACCCTAACCCAAACCCTAACCATAACCCTAACCCCAACCCTAACGTAAACCCTAACCTAACCCAACCCTAACACTAACCCTAAACCTAATTCTAACTCTAACCCTAATGCAAAACCTAACCCTAACCCTAACCCTAACCCTAACCCTAACCTAACCCAAACCGTAACCCTAACCCTAACCCTAACCCTAACCCTAACCCTTACCCTAACCCTAACACTAACCCTAACCCCTAACCCTAACCCTAAGCCTAACTCTACCCTAACCCAATCCCTAACCATTACCCTAACCCTAACACTAACCCTAACACTAACTCTAACCCTAACGCAAACCCTAACCCTAACCCTAACCATAACCCTAACCGTAACCGTAACCCTAATCCTAACCCTTACCCTAACGCTAACCCAAACCCTAACCCTAACCCTAACCCTAACACTTACCCTAACCCTAACACTAACCCCTAACCCTAACCCTAAGCCTAACTCTACCCTAACCCAATCCCTAACCATAACCCTAACCCTAAAACTAACCCTAACACTAACTCTAACCCTAACGCAAACCCTAACCCTAACCCTAACCGTAACCCTAACCCTAACCCTAACCCTAAGCCTAACCCTTACCCTAACCCTAACCCAAACCCTAACCCTAAGCCTAACTCTACCCTAACCCAATCCCTAACCCTAACCCTAACTCTAACACTTACCCTAACCCCTAACCCTAATCCTAACCCTAACCCTAACCTAAACCTAACCCTAACCCAAACCCTAACCCTAACCCTAACGCAACCCTAACCCTAACCCTAAGCCTAAACCTAACACTAACACTAAACCCGAACCCTAACCCTAACACTTACCCTAACCGTAATCCAAACCCTAGCCCTAACCCTAACCCAAACCTTAACCCTAACCCTAACCCTAACCCTAACCCTAACTCTAACACCGTAACCCCTAACCCAAACCTTAACCCTAACCCAATCCCTAAACCTAACCCTAACCCTAACCCTAACCCTTACGCAAACCCTAACCCTAACCGTAAGACTAAACCCTAAACCTAACCCTAACCCTAACCCAAACCTTACCCTAACCGTAATCCAAACCCTAACCCTAACCCTAACCCTAACCCAAACCCTAAACCTAACCCTAACCCTGACCCTAACCCTAACACTAAACCCTAACCCTAACCCTAACCCTACCGTAAACCTAACCCTAACCCTAACCCTTACCATAACCCTAACCCAAACCCTAACACTAACCCTAACCGTAACCCTAACCCAAATCCTAACCCTAACCCTAACCCTAACCTAAACCTTAAATCTAACCCTAACCCTAACACTAACTCTAACACTTACCCTAACCCCTAACCCTAACCCTAAC
>JAQJZF010000034.1:1272500-1282500 GCA_028537955.1 Microtus californicus | reverse complement strand
CTAACCCAAACCGTAACCCTAACCCTAACCCTAAGACTAACCCTAACCCTAACCCTACCCTAATCCTAACCCTAAAGCTTACCCTAACCCTAACCCTAACCCTAACACTAACACTAACCCTAACACAAACCCTAACCCTAACCCTAACCCTAACCCTAACCCTAACTAACCGTAACCCTAACCCTAACCGTAACCCTAACCCTAACCCTAAACCTAACCTGACCCTAACCCTAACCCTAACCGTAACCCTAACCCTAAACTGAACCCTAACCCTAACCCTAACCCTAACGCAAACCCTAACCCAAACCCTAACCCTAACACTAACCCTAACCCTAACACTAACCTTAAACCTCACCCTAACCCTAACCCTAACTCTAACCCTAACTCTAACCCTTACCCTAACCCTAACCAAAACCCTATAGCTAACCCTAACCCTTACCCAAATCCTAACCCTAACCCTAACCCTAAATCTAAGGCTAACCGTAACCCCTAACCCTAACCCTAACCCTACCCTAACCATAACCCTAACCCTTACCCTAACCCTAACCCTAACCTGAACCCTAACCCTAATCCTAACCCTAACCCTAACCCTAACCCTAAGGCAAACCCTAACACTAAACCTAACACTAACCCTAACCCTAACAGTAAACCTAAATCTAAACCTAACCCTAACCCTAACCCAAATCCCTAACCCTAACCCTAACCCTAACCCTAAACTGAACCCTAACCCTAACCCTAAAACTAACACTAACGCAAACCCTAACCCAAACCCTAACCCTAACACTAACCCTAACCCTAACACTAAACTTAAACCTCACCCTACCCCTAACCCTAACCCTAACCCTAACTCTATCCCTAACCCTAACCCTTACCCTAACCCTAAACCAAATCCTATAGCTAACCCTAACCATAACCCTAACCCAAATCCTAACCCTAACCCTAAATCTAAGGCTAACCGTAACCCCTAACCCTAACCCTAACCCTAACCCTACCCTAACCATAACCCTAACCCTAACCCTAACCCTAACCTGAACCCTAACCCTAACCCTAACCCTAACCCTAAGGCAAACCCTAACACTAAACCTAACACTAACCCTAATCCTAACAGTAAACCTAACTCTAAACCTAACCCTTACCCTAACCCAAATCCCTAACCTTAACACTAACCCAAAACCTAACCCTAACCCTAACCCTAACCATAACCCTAACCCTAACCCTAACGTAAACCCTTAGCCTAACCCAACCCTAACACTAACCCTAACCCTAATTCTAACTCTAACCCTAACGCAAACCCTAACCCTAACCCTAACGCTAACCCTAACCCTAACCCAAACCCTAACCATAACCCTAACCATAACCCTAACCCTAACCTGAACCCTAACCCTAACCCTAACCCTAAGGCAAACCTTAACACTAAACCTAACACTAACCCTAATCCTAACAGTAAACCTAACTCTAAACCTAACCCTAACCCTAACCCAAATCCCTAACCTTAACACTAACCCAAAACCTAACCCTAACCCTAACCCTAACCATGACCCTAACCCTAACCCTAACGTAAACCCTAATCCTAACCCAACCCTAACGCTAACCCTTACCCTAACCCTAACCCTAACCCTAACCCTACCCTAACCCAAACCCTAACCCTAACCCAAAAACTAACCCTAAACCTAACCCTAACCCTAACCCTAACCCTAACGCAAACCCTAACCCTAACCCTAATCCTAACCCTAAACCTTACCCTAACCCAAACCCTAACCCTAACCCTAACCCTAACCCAAATCCTAACCCTAACCCTAACCATAACCCTAACCCTAACCCTAACCCTAACCTTAACTCTAACCCTAACACAAACCCTAACCCTAACCCTAACCCTAACTAACCGTTACCCTAACCCTAACCCTAACCCTAACCCTAACCCTAACCCTAACCCTAACCTGACCCTAACCCTAACCCTAACCCTAACCCTAAACTGAACCCTAAACCTAACCCTAACCCTAAGCCTAACGCAAACACTAACCCAAACCCTAACCCTAACACTAACCCTAACCCTAACACTAACCTTAAACCTCACCCTAACCCTAACCCTAACTCTAACCCTAACCCTAACCCTTACCCTAACCCTAACCCAAACCCTATAGCTAACCCTAACCCTAACCCTAACACAAATCCTAACCCTAACCCTAACCCTAAATCTAAGGCTAACCGTAACCCCTAACCCTAACCCTAACCCTACCCTAACCCTAACACTTACCCTAACCGTAATCCAAACCCTAACCCTAACCCAAACCCTAACCCTAACCCTAACATTAACCCTAACCCTAAACCCTAACCCTAACCCTAACCCTACCGTAACTCTAACCCTAACCCTAACCCTTACCCTAACCCTAATCCAAACCCAAAACCTAACCCTAACCGTAACCCTAACCCAAACCGTAACCCTAACCCTAACCCTAACCCTAAGCCTAACCCTAACCCTACCCTAATCCTAACCCTAACGCTTACCCTAACCCTAACCCTAACCCTAACCCTAACACTAACTCTAACCCTAGCACAAACCCTAACCCTAACCCTAACACTAACTAACCATAACCCTAACCCTAACCCTAACCCTAACCCTAACCCTAACACTAACCTGACCCTAACACTAACCCTAACCCTAACCCTAACCCTAACAATAAACTGAACCCTAACCCTAACCCTAACCCTAACTCTAACCCTAACCCAAACCCTAACCCTAACACTAACCCTAACCCTAACACTAACCTTAAACCTCACCCTAACCCTAACCCTAACTCTAACCCTAACTCTAACCCTTACCCTAACCCTAACCAAAACCCTATAGCTAATCCTAACCCTAACCCAAATCCTAACCCTAACGCTTACCCTAACCCTAATCCTAACCCTAACCCTAACCCTAACCCTAAGGCAAACCCTAACACTAAACCTAACACTAACCCTAACCCTAACAGTAAACCTAAATCTAAACCTAACCCTAACCCTAACCCAAATCCCTAACCTTAACCCTAACCCAAAACCTAACCCTAACCCTAACCCTAACCCTAACCATAACCTTAACCCTAACCCTAACTTAAACCCTAAGCCTAACCCAACCCTAACACTAACCCTAACCCTTATTCTAACTCTAACCCTAACGCAAACCATAACCCTAACCCTAACCCTAATCCTAACCTAACACAAACCGTAACCCTAACCCTAACCCTAACCCTAACCCTAACCCTTACCCTAACCCTAACACTAACCCTAACCCCTAACCCTAACCCTAAGCCTAACTCTACCCTAACCCAATCCCCAACCATAACCCTAAACCTAACACTAACCCTAACACTAACTCTAACCCTAACGCAAACTCTAACCCTAACCCTAACCCTAACCCTAAAACTAACCGTAACCCTAACCCTAACCATAACCCTTACCCTAACCCTAACCCAAACCCTAACCCTAACCCTAACCCTAACCCTAACTCTAACACTTACCCTAACCCCTAACCCTAACCCTACCCTAAACCTAACCCTAACCCAAACCCTAACCCTAACCCTAACGCAACCCTAACCCTAACCCTAAGCCTAAACCTAACACTAACACTAAACCCTAACCCTAACCCTAACACTTACCCTAACCGTAATCCAAACGCTAACCCTAACCCTAACCCAAACCCTAAAGCTAACCCTAACCCTAACATTAACCCTAACATTAAACCCTAACCCTAACCCTAACCCTACCGTAACTCTAACCCTAACCCTAACCCTTACCCTAACCCTAATCCAAACCCTAAACCTAACCCTAACCGTAACCCTAACCCTAAACTGAACCCTAACCCTAACCCTAACCCTAACGCAAACCCTAACCCAAACCCTAACCCTAACACTAACCCTAACCCTAACACTAACCTTAAACCTCACCCTAACCCTAACCCTAACTCTAACCCTAACTCTAACCCTTACCCTAACCCTAACCAAAACCCTATAGCTAACCCTAACCCTTACCCAAATCCTAACCCTAACCCTAACCCTAAATCTAAGGCTAACCGTAACCCCTAACCCTAACCCTAACCCTAACCTAACCATAACCCTAACCCTTACCCTAACCCTAACCCTAACCTGAACCCTAACCCTAATCCTAACCCTAACCCTAACCCTAACCCTAAGGCAAACCCTAACACTAAACCTAACACTAACCCTAACCCTAACATTAAACCTAAATCTAAACCTAACCCTAACCCTAACCCAAATCCCTAACCCTAACCCTAACCCTAACCCTAAACTGAACCCTAACCCTAACCCTAAAACTAACACTAACGCAAACCCTAACCCAAACCCTAACCCTAACACTAACCCTAACCCTAACACTAAACTTAAACCTCACCCTACCCCTAACCCTAACCCTAACCCTAACTCTATCCCTAACCCTAACCCTTACCCTAACCCTAAACCAAATCCTATAGCTAACCCTAACCATAACCCTAACCCAAATCCTAACCCTAACCCTAAATCTAAGGCTAACCGTAACCCCTAACCCTAACCCTAACCCTAACCCTACCCTAACCATAACCCTAACCCTAACCCTAACCCTAACCTGAACCCTAACCCTAACCCTAACCCTAACCCTAAGGCAAACCCTAACACTAAACCTAACACTAACCCTAATCCTAACAGTAAACCTAACTCTAAACCTAACCCTTACCCTAACCCAAATCCCTAACCTTAACACTAACCCAAAACCTAACCCTAACCCTAACCCTAACCATAACCCTAACCCTAACCCTAACGTAAACCCTTAGCCTAACCCAACCCTAACACTAACCCTAACCCTAATTCTAACTCTAACCCTAACGCAAACCCTAACCCTAACCCTAACGCTAACCCTAACCCTAACCCAAACCCTAACCATAACCCTAACCATAACCCTAACCCTAACCTGAACCCTAACCCTAACCCTAACCCTAAGGCAAACCTTAACACTAAACCTAACACTAACCCTAATCCTAACAGTAAACCTAACTCTAAACCTAACCCTAACCCTAACCCTAAACTGAACCCTAAACCTAACCCTAACCCTAAGCCTAACGCAAACACTAACCCAAACCCTAACCCTAACACTAACCCTAACCCTAACACTAACCTTAAACCTCACCCTAACCCTAACCCTAACCCTAACTCTAACCCTAACCCTAACCCTTACCCTAACCCTAACCCAAACCCTATAGCTAACCCTAACCCTAACCCTAACCCAAATCCTAACCCTAACCCTAACCCTAAATCTAAGGCTAACCGTAACCCCTAACCCTAACCCTAACCCTACCCTAACCCTAACACTTACCCTAACCGTAATCCAAACCCTAACCCTAACCCAAACCCTAACCCTAACCCTAACATTAACCCTAACCCTAAACCCTAACCCTAACCCTAACCCTACCGTAACTCTAACCCTAACCCTAACCCTTACCCTAACCCTAATCCAAACCCAAAACCTAACCCTAACCGTAACCCTAACCCAAACCGTAACCCTAACCCTAACCCTAACCCTAAGCCTAACCCTAACCCTACCCTAATCCTAACCCTAACGCTTACCCTAACCCTAACCCTAACCCTAACCCTAACACTAACTCTAACCCTAGCACAAACCCTAACCCTAACCCTAACACTAACTAACCATAACCCTAACCCTAACACTAACCCTAACCCTAACCCTAACACTAACCTGACCCTAACACTAACCCTAACCCTAACCCTAACAATAAACTGAACCCTAACCCTAACCCTAACCCTAACTCTAACCCTAACCCAAACCCTAACCCTAACACTAACCCTAACCCTAACACTAACCTTAAACCTCACCCTAACCCTAACCCTAACTCTAACCCTAACTCTAACCCTTACCCTAACCCTAACCAAAACCCTATAGCTAATCCTAACCCTAACCCAAATCCTAACCCTAACGCTTACCCTAACCCTAATCCTAACCCTAACCCTAACCCTAACCCTAACCCTAAGGCAAACCCTAACACTAAACCTAACACTAACCCTAACCCTAACAGTAAACCTAAATCTAAACCTAACCCTAACCCTAACCCAAATCCCTAACCTTAACCCTAACCCAAAACCTAACCCTAACCCTAACCCTAACCCTAACCATAACCTTAACCCTAACCCTAACTTAAACCCTAAGCCTAACCCAACCCTAACACTAACCCTAACCCTTATTCTAACTCTAACCCTAACGCAAACCATAACCCTAACCCTAACCCTAATCCTAACCTAACACAAACCGTAACCCTAACCCTAACCCTAACCCTAACCCTAACCCTTACCCTAACCCTAACACTAACCCTAACCCCTAACCCTAACCCTAAGCCTAACTCTACCCTAACCCAATCCCCAACCATAACCCTAAACCTAACACTAACCCTAACACTAACTCTAACCCTAACGCAAACTCTAACCCTAACCCTAACCCTAACCCTAAAACTAACCGTAACCCTAACCCTAACCATAACCCTTACCCTAACCCTAACCCAAACCCTAACCCTAACCCTAACCCTAACCCTAACTCTAACACTTACCCTAACCCCTAACCCTAACCCTACCCTAAACCTAACCCTAACCCAAACCCTAACCCTAACCCTAACGCAACCCTAACCCTAACCCTAAGCCTAAACCTAACACTAACACTAAACCCTAACCCTAACCCTAACACTTACCCTAACCGTAATCCAAACGCTAACCCTAACCCTAACCCAAACCCTAAAGCTAACCCTAACCCTAACATTAACCCTAACATTAAACCCTAACCCTAACCCTAACCCTACCGTAACTCTAACCCTAACCCTAACCCTTACCCTAACCCTAATCCAAACCCTAAACCTAACCCTAACCGTAACCCTAACCCTAAACTGAACCCTAACCCTAACCCTAACCCTAACGCAAACCCTAACCCAAACCCTAACCCTAACACTAACCCTAACCCTAACACTAACCTTAAACCTCACCCTAACCCTAACCCTAACTCTAACCCTAACTCTAACCCTTACCCTAACCCTAACCAAAACCCTATAGCTAACCCTAACCCTTACCCAAATCCTAACCCTAACCCTAACCCTAAATCTAAGGCTAACCGTAACCCCTAACCCTAACCCTAACCCTACCCTAACCATAACCCTAACCCTTACCCTAACCCTAACCCTAACCTGAACCCTAACCCTAATCCTAACCCTAACCCTAACCCTAACCCTAAGGCAAACCCTAACACTAAACCTAACACTAACCCTAACCCTAACAGTAAACCTAAATCTAAACCTAACCCTAACCCTAACCCAAATCCCTAACCCTAACCCTAACCCTAACCCTAAACTGAACCCTAACCCTAACCCTAAAACTAACACTAACGCAAACCCTAACCCAAACCCTAACCCTAACACTAACCCTAACCCTAACACTAAACTTAAACCTCACCCTACCCCTAACCCTAACCCTAACCCTAACTCTATCCCTAACCCTAACCCTTACCCTAACCCTAAACCAAATCCTATAGCTAACCCTAACCATAACCCTAACCCAAATCCTAACCCTAACCCTAAATCTAAGGCTAACCGTAACCCCTAACCCTAACCTTAACGCTAACCCTACCCTAACCATAACCCTAACCCTAACCCTAACCCTAACCTGAACCCTAACCCTAACCCTAACCCTAACCCTAAGGCAAACCCTAACACTAAACCTAACACTAACCCTAATCCTAACAGTAAACCTAACTCTAAACCTAACCCTTACCCTAACCCAAATCCCTAACCTTAACACTAACCCAAAACCTAACCCTAACCCTAACCCTAACCATAACCCTAACCCTAACCCTAACGTAAACCCTTAGCCTAACCCAACCCTAACACTAACCCTAACCCTAATTCTAACTCTAACCCTAACGCAAACCCTAACCCTAACCCTAACGCTAACCCTAACCCTAACCCAAACCCTAACCATAACCCTAACCATAACCCTAACCCTAACCTGAACCCTAACCCTAAACCTAACCCTAAGGCAAACCTTAACACTAAACCTAACACTAACCCTAATCCTAACAGTAAACCTAACTCTAAACCTAACCCTAACCCTAACCCAAATCCCTAACCTTAACACTAACCCAAAACCTAACCCTAACCCTAACCCTAACCATGACCCTAACCCTAACCCTAACGTAAACCCTAATCCTAACCCAACCCTAACGCTAACCCTTACCCTAACCCTAACCCTAACCCTAACCCTACCCTAACCCAAACCCTAACCCTAACCCAAAAACTAACCCTAAACCTAACCCTAACCCTAACCCTAACCCTAACGCAAACCCTAACCCTAACCCTAATCCTAACCCTAAACCTTACCCTAACCCAAACCCTAACCCTAACCCTAACCCTAACCCAAATCCTAACCCTAACCCTAACCATAACCCTAACCCTAACCCTAACCCTAACCTTAACTCTAACCCTAACACAAACCCTAACCCTAACCCTAACCCTAACTAACAGTTACCCTAACCCTAACCCTAACCCTAACCCTAACCCTAACCCTAACCCTAACCCTAACCCTAACCCTAACCCTAACCTGACCCTAACCCTAACCCT
The DNA here is from genome assembly GCA_028537955.1 of Microtus californicus. Taxonomy (NCBI): domain Eukaryota; kingdom Metazoa; phylum Chordata; class Mammalia; order Rodentia; family Cricetidae; genus Microtus; species Microtus californicus. The sequence goes on along the minus strand of JAQJZF010000034.1, from coordinate 1,273,865 downwards.
AACCCTAACCCTAAACTGAACCCTAAACCTAACCCTAACCCTAAGCCTAACGCAAACACTAACCCAAACCCTAACCCTAACACTAACCCTAACCCTAACACTAACCTTAAACCTCACCCTAACCCTAACCCTAACCCTAACTCTAACCCTAACCCTAACCCTTACCCTAACCCTAACCCAAACCCTATAGCTAACCCTAACCCTAACCCTAACCCAAATCCTAACCCTAACCCTAACCCTAAATCTAAGGCTAACCGTAACCCCTAACCCTAACCCTAACCCTACCCTAACCCTAACACTTACCCTAACCGTAATCCAAACCCTAACCCTAACCCAAACCCTAACCCTAACCCTAACATTAACCCTAACCCTAAACCCTAACCCTAACCCTAACCCTACCGTAACTCTAACCCTAACCCTAACCCTTACCCTAACCCTAATCCAAACCCAAAACCTAACCCTAACCGTAACCCTAACCCAAACCGTAACCCTAACCCTAACCCTAACCCTAAGCCTAACCCTAACCCTACCCTAATCCTAACCCTAACGCTTACCCTAACCCTAACCCTAACATTAACCCTAACACTAACTCTAACCCTAGCACAAACCCTAACCCTAACCCTAACACTAACTAACCATAACCCTAACCCTAACCCTAACCCTAACCCTAACACTAACCTGACCCTAACACTAACCCTAACCCTAACCCTAACCCTAACAATAAACTGAACCCTAACCCTAACCCTAACCCTAACTCTAACCCTAACCCAAACCCTAACCCTAACACTAACCCTAACCCTAACACTAACCTTAAACCTCACCCTAACCCTAACCCTAACACTAACCCTAACTCTAACCCTTACCCTAACCCTAACCAAAACCCTATAGCTAATCCTAACCCTAACCCAAATCCTAACCCTAACGCTTACCCTAACCCTAATCCTAACCCTAACCCTAACCCTAACCCTAACCCTAAGGCAAACCCTAACACTAAACCTAACACTAACCCTAACCCTAACAGTAAACCTAAATCTAAACCTAACCCTAACCCTAACCCAAATCCCTAACCTTAACCCTAACCCAAAACCTAACCCTAACCCTAATCCTAACCCTAACCATAACCTTAACCCTAACCCTAACTTAAACCCTAAGCCTAACCCAACCCTAACACTAACCCTAACCCTTATTCTAACTCTAACCCTAACGCAAACCATAACCCTAACCCTAACCCTAATCCTAACCTAACACAAACCGTAACCCTAACCCTAACCCTAACCCTAACCCTAACCCTTACCCTAACCCTAACACTAACCCTAACCCCTAACCCTAACCCTAAGCCTAACTCTACCCTAACCCAATCCCAAA
>JAQJZF010000034.1:1262500-1267500 GCA_028537955.1 Microtus californicus | reverse complement strand
CTAACCCTAACTTAAACCCTAAGCCTAACCCAACCCTAACACTAACCCTAACCCTAATTCTAACTCTAACCCTAACGCAAACAATAACCCTAACCCTAACCCTAACCCTAACCTAACACAAACCGTAACCCTAACCCTAACCCTAACCCTAACCCTAACCCTTACCCTAACCCTAACACTAACCCTAACCCCTAACCCTAACCCTAAGCCTAACTCTACCCTAACCTAATCCCCAACCATAACCCTAAACCTAACACTAACCCTAACACTAACTCTAACCCTAACGCAAACTCTAACCCTAACCCTAACCCTAACCCTAAAACTAACCGTAACCCTAACACTAACCATAACCCTTACCCTAACCCTAACCCAAACCCTAACCCTAACCCTAACCCTAACCATAACCCTAACTCTAACACTTACCCTAACCCCTAACCCTACCCTAAACCTAACCCTAACCCAAACCCTAACCCTAACCCTAACGCAACCCTAACCCTAACCCTAAGCCTAAACCTAACACTAACACTAAACCCTAACCCTAACCCTAACACTTACCCTAACCGTAATCCAAACCCTAACCCTAACCCTAACCCAAACCCTAAAGCTAACCCTAACCCTATCATTAACCCTAACATTAAACCCTAACCCTAACCCTAACCCTACCGTAACTCTAACCCTAACCCTAACCCTTACCCTAACCCTAATCCAAACCCTAAACCTAACCCTAACCGTAACCCTAACCCAAACCGTAACCCTAACCCTAACCCTAACCCTAACACTAACCCTTACCCTAACGCTAACACTAACCCTAACCCCTAACCCTAACCCTAAGCCTAACTCTACCCTAACCCAATCCCCAAACATAACACTAACCCTAACACTAACCCTAACACTAACTCTAATCCTAACGCAAACCCTAACCCTAACCCTAACCCTAACCCTAACCCTAACCCTAACCGTAACCCTAACCCTAACCCCTAATCCTAACCCTAATCCTAACCCTAACCCTATCCCTAACACTAACCCTAACCCCTAACCCTAACCCTAAGCCTTACTCAACCCTAACCAAAACCCTTACCATAACCCTAACCCTAACACTAACCCTAACACTAACTCTAACCCTAACGCAAACCCTAAACCTAACCCTAACCCTAAGCCTAACAGTAACCCTAACCCTAACCCTAACCCTTACCCTAACTCTAACCCAAACCCTAACCCTAACCCTAACCCAAACCTTAACCCTAACCCTAACCCTAACCCTAACCCTTACCCTAACCCTAACCCTAACCCTAACCCTAATCCTAACCCTAACCCTAACCCTAACCCTCACCAAAACCCTAAAACTAACCCTAACCCTAACCCTAAACATAACCCTAAACCTAAACCCTAACCGTAACCCTAACCCTACCGTAACCCTAACCCTAACCCTAACCCTTACCATAACCCTAACCCTAACCCTAAACCCTAACCCGAACTCTAACCCTAACCCTAAATCTAAGGCTAACCGTAACCCCTAACCCTAACCCTAACCCTACCCTAACCATAACCCTAACACTTACCCTAACCCCAACCCTAACCTGAACCCTAACCCTAACCCTAAGCCTAACCCTAAGGCAAACCCTAACACTAAACCTAACACTAACCCTAACCCTAACAGTAAACCTAACTCTAAACCTAACTCTAACCCTAACCCAAATCCCTAACCCTACACTAACCCAAAACCTAAACCTAACCCTATCCCAAACCCTAACCCTAACCATAACCCTAACCCTAACCCTAACGTAAACCCTAAGCCTAACCCAACCCTAACACTAACCCTAATCCTAATTCTAACTCTAACCCTAACGCAAATCCTAACCCTAACCCTAAACCTAAACCTAACCCTAACCTAACCCAAACCGTAACCCTAACCCTAACCCTAACCCTATCCCTTACCCTAACCCTAACACTAACCCTAACCCCTAACCCTAACCCTAAGCCTAACTCTACCCTAACCCAATCCCTAACCATAACCCTAACCCTAACACTAACCCTAACACTAACTCTAACCATAACGCAAACCCTAAACCTAACCCTAACCCTAACCCTAACCCTAACCCTACCCTAAACCTAACCCTAACCCAAACCCTAACCCTAACCCTAACGCAACCCTAACCCTAACCCTAAGCCTAAACCTAACACTAACACTAAACCCTAACCCTAACCCTAACACTTACCCTAACCGTAATCCAAACCCTAACCCTAACCCTAACCCAAACCCTAACCCTAACCCTAACATTAACCCTAACCCTAAACCCTAACCCTAACCCTAACCCGTAACTCTAACCCTAACCCTAACCCTTACCCTAACCCTAATCCAAACCCAAAACCTAACCCTAACCGTAACCCTAACCCAAACCGTAACCCTAAACCTAACCCTAATCCTAAGCCTAACCCTAACCCTAACCCTACCCTAATCCTAACCCTAACGCTTACCCTAACCCTAACCCTAACCCTAACCCTAACACTAACTCTAACCCTAACACAAACCCTAACCCTAACCCTAACCCTAACCCTAACCCTAACTAACCATAACCCTAACCCTAACCGTAACCCTAACCCTAACCCTAACCCTAACCTGACCCTAACCCTAACTCTAACCCTAACCCTAACCCTAAACTGAACCCTAACCCTAACCCTAACGCAAACCCTAACCCAAACCCTAACCCTAACACTAACCCTAACCCTAACACTAATCTTAAACCTCACCCTAACCCTAACCCTAACTCTAACCCTAACTCTAACCCTTACCCTAACCCTTACCAAAACCCTATAGCTAACCCTAACCCTAACCCAAATCCTAACCCTAACCCTAACCCTAAATCTAAGGCTAACCGTAACCCCTAACCCTAACCCTAACCCTACCCTAACCATAAACCTAACCCTTACCCTAACCCTAACCCTAACCTGAACCCTAACCCTAACCCTTACCCTAAGGCAAACCCTAACACTAAACCTAACACTAACCCTAACCCTAACAGTAAACCTAAATCTAAACCTAACCCTAACCCTAACCCAAATCCCTAACCTTAACACTAACCCAAAACCTAACCCTAACCCTAACCCTAACCCTAACCATAACCTTAACCCTAACCCTAACGTAAACCCTAAGCCTAACCCAACCCTAACACTAAGCCTAACCCTAATTCTAACTCTAACCCTAACGCAAACCATAACCCTAACCCTAACCCTAACCCTAACCCTAACCCAAACCGTAAACCTAACCCTAACCCTAACCCTAACCCTAACCCTAACCCTAACCCTTACCCTAACCCTAACACTAACCCTAACCCCTAACCCTAACCCTAAGCCTAACTCTACCCTAACCCAATCCCTAACCATAACCCTAAACCTAACACTAACCCTAACACTAACTCTAACCCTAACGCAAACCCTAACCCTAACCCTAACCCTAACCCTAAACCTAACCGTAACCCTAACCCTAACCCTAACCCTTACCCTAACCCTAACCCAAACCCTAACCCAAACCCTAACCCTAACCATAACCCTAACTCTAACACTTACCCTAACCCCTAACCCTAACCCTACCCAAAACCTAACCCTAAACCAAACCCTAACCCTAACCCTAACGCAACCCTAACCCTAACCCTAAGCCTAAACCTAACACTAATACTAAACCCTAACCCTAACCCTAACCCTTACCCTAACCGTAATCCAAACCCTAACCCTAACCCTAACCCAAACCCTAAAGCTAACCCTAACCCTAACATTAACCCTAACCCTAAACCCTAACCCTAACCCTAACCCTACCGTAACTCTAACCCTAACCCTAACCCTTACCCTAACCCTAATCCAAACCCTAAACCTAACCCTAACCGTAACCCTAACCCAAACCGTAACCCTAACCCTAACCCTAAGCCTAACCCTAACCCTAACCCTAACACTACCCTAATCCTAACCCTAACGCTTACCCTAACCCTAACACTAACCCTAACCCTAACCCTAATCCTAATACTAAGCGTAACTCTAACCCTAACTGTAACCCTAACCCTAACCGTAACCCTAACCCTAACCCCTAATCCTAACCCTAATCCTAACCCTAACCCTAACACTAACACTAACCCCTAACCCTAACCCTAAGCCTAACTCTACCCTAACACAAACCCTTCCCATAACCCTAACACTAAAACTAACTTTAACACTAACTCTAACCCTAACGCAAACCCTAAACCTAACCCTAACCCTAACCCTAACCGTAACCCTAACCCTAACCCTAACCCTTACCCTAATCCTAACCCAAAACCTAACCCTAACCCTAAACCTAACACAAACCTTAACCCTAACCCTAACCTTAACCCTAAACCTTACCCTAACCCTAACCCTTACCATAACCCTAACCCTAACCCTAACCCTAACACTAAACCCTAACCCTAACCCTAACCCTAACCCTAACCCTAAACCTAACACTAACACTAAACCCTAACCCTAACCCTAACACTTACCCTAACCGTAATCCAAACCCTAACCCTAACCCTAACCCAAACCCTAACCCTAACCCTAACATTAACCCTAACCCTAAACCCTAACCCTAACCCTAACCCTACCGTAACTCTAACCCTAACCCTAACCCTTACCCTAACCCTAATCCAAACCCAAAACCTAACCCTAACCGTAACCCTAACCCAAACCGTAACCCTAACCCTAACCCTAAACCTAAGCCTAACCGTAACCCTACCCTAATCCTAACCCTAACGCTTACCCTAACCCTAACCCTAACCCTAACCCTAACACTAACTCTAACCCTAACACAAACCCTAACCCTAACCCTAACCCTAACCCTAACCCTAACAATAAACTGAACCCTAACCCTAACCCTAACCCTAACGCAAACCCTAACCCAAACCCTAACCCTAACACTAACCCTAACCCTAACACTAACCTTAAACCTCACCCTAACCCTAACCCTAACTCTAACCCTAACTCTAACCCTTACCCTAACC
>JAQJZF010000034.1:1250000-1255000 GCA_028537955.1 Microtus californicus | reverse complement strand
CTAACCCTAACCCTAACCATAACCCTAACCCTAACCCTAACCCTAACCCTTACCCTAACCCTAACGCAAACACTAACCCTAACCCTAACCCTAACCCTAACTATAACACTTACCCTAACCCCTAACCCTAACCCTAACCATAACCCTACCCTAAACCTAACCCTAACCCAAACCCTAACCCTAACCCTAACGCAACCCTAACCCTAACCCTAAGCCTAAACCTAACACTAACACTAAACCCTAACCCTAACCCTAACCCAAACCCTAACCCTAACCCTAATATTAACCCTAACCCTAACACTAACCCTAACCCTAACCCTAACTAACCGTAACCCTAACCCTAACCGTAACCCTAACCCTAACCCTAACCCTAAACCTAACTAACCATAACCCTAACCCTAACCCTAACCCTAAACTGAACCCTAACCCTAACCCTAACCCTAACGCAAACCCTAACCCAAACCCTAACCCTAACACTAACCCTAACCCTAACACTAACCTTAAACCTCACCCTAACCCTAACCCTAACTCTAACCCTAACTCTAACCCTTACCCTAACCCTAACCAAAACCCTATAGCTAACCCTAACCCTAAACCAAATCCTAACCCTAACCCTAACCCTAAATCTAAGGCTAACCGTAACCCCTAACCCTAACCCTAACCCTAACCCTACCCTAACCAAAACCCTAACCCTTACCCTAACCCTAACCCTAACCTGAACACTAACCCTAACCCTAACCCTAACCCTAAGGCAAACCCTAACACTAAACCTAACACTAACCCTAACCCTAACAGTAAACCTAAATCTAAACCTAACCCTAACCCTAACCCAAATCCCTAACCTTAACACTAACACAAAACCTAACCCTAACCCTAACCCTAACCCTAACCATAACCTTAACCCTAACCCTAACGTAAACCCTAAGCCTAACCCAACCCTAACACTAACCCTAACCCTAATTCTAACTCTAACCCTAACGCAAACCATAACCCTAACCCTAACCCTAACCCTAACCCTAACCTAACCCAAACCGTAAACCTAACCCTAACCCTAACCCTAGCCCTAACCCTAACCCTAACCCCTAACCCTATACCTAAGCCTAACTCTACCCTAACCCAATCCCTAACCATAACCCTAAACCTAACACTAACCCTAACACTAACTCTAACCCTAACGCAAACCCTAACCCTAACCCTAACCATAACCCTAACCCTAACCCTAAACCCTAACCCTAACCCTAACCCTAACCCTAAACCAAACCCTAAACCTAACCCTAACCCTAACCCTAACCCTAAACCGAACTCTAACCCTATCCCTAACACCTAACCCTAACCCTAACCCTATCCTAACCGTAACCCTAACCCTAACCCTTACCCTAACCCTAACCCAAACCATAACCCTAACCCTAACCCTAACCCTAACCCTAACCCAAACCCTAACCCCTAATGCTAACGCTAACCCTAACCCTAACCTAACCATAATTCTAACCTTAACCCTAACCCTAACCCTAACCCTAATCTGAACCCTAACCCTAACCCTAACCCTAACCCTCACGCAAACCCTAACCGTGAACATAACCCTAACCCTAACCTGAACACTAACCCTAACCCTAACACTAACCCTAATCCTAACCCTAACCCTAACCACTGTTCTAAATTCTAACAATACTTTGATACATCCCAAACAATGGATCTTCTTTTCACCGAAACACGTCTCTGTTTCTAACAAAAACGTTTCATGAAATTCATACACTTTCAAAAGAACGAGACTATCTTTCAAAGTAAACTTCTAAGGGGAAGAGGAACACTATTCTCAATCTAACAATACTTTGATACATCCCAAACAACGAATCTTCTTTTCAAAGAATCACGTTGTGTTTCTTACAGAAGCATTTCATGAAATTCATACACTTTCAAAAGAACGAGATTATCTTTCAAAGTAAAGCTTCTAAGGGGAAGAGGAACACTGTTCTCAATTCTACCAATAGTGTGAAACATCCCACACAATAAATCTTCTTTTCAAACAATCACGTCTACGTTTCTTACAAAAGCATTTCATGAAATTCATACACTTTCAGATGAATGTGAATATCTCTCAAATTAAAGCTTCTAAACAGAAGAGGAACACTGTTTTCAATTCTAACAATACTTTGATACATCCCAAACAACGAATCTTCTTTTCAAAGAAACACGTCTGTGTTTCTTACAAAAGCATTTCATGAAATTCATACACTTTCAAAAGAACGAGATTATCTTTCAAAGTATACCTTCTCATGGGAAGAGTAACACTGTTCTAAATTCTTTTTTTTAATCCTATGCCTTTCCCTAACCCTAACCCTAAACCCTAACCCTAACCCTAACCCTAACTGTAACCCTAACCCTAACCCTAACCATAAACCTAACCCTAACCCTAACGCTAACCCTAACCCCTAAGCCTAACCATAACCCTAACCCTACTCTAACCCAAACCCTAAACCTAACCCTAACCCTAACACTAATCCTAACCCTAAACCTAACCCTAACCCTAACCCCTAACCCTAACCCTAACGCAAAACCTAACCCTAACCCTAATCCTAACCCTAAACCTTACCCTAACCCTAACCCAAACCCAAATCTAACCCTAACCCTAACCCTAACCCAAACCCTAACCCTAACCCTAACCCTAACCCTAACCCTAAACCATAACCATAACCCTAACCCTAACCCTACCCTAACCCTAACCCTAACCCATACGCTAACCCTAACCCTAACGCTAAACCTAACCCCTAACGCTAACCCTAACCCTAAACCTAACCTAACCCTAACCCTAACCCTAAACTGAACCCTAACCCTAACCCTAACCCTAACGCAAACCCTAACACAAACCCTAACCCTAACACTAACCCTAACCCTAACACTAACCCTAAACCTCAACCTAACCCTAACCCTAACCCTAAACCTAACCCTAACCCTAACCCCTAACCATAACCCTAACCCTACCCTAACCCTAACCCTAACGTAAACCCTTACCCTAACCCTAACCCTAACACTAATCCTAACCCTAATTCTAACTCTAACCCTAACCCCTAACCCTAACCCTAACGCAAAACCTAACCCTAACCCTAATCCTAACCCTAAACCTTACCCTAACCCTAACCCAAACCCAAATCTAATCCTAACCCTAACCCAAACCCTAACCCTAACCCTAACCCTAACCCTAACCCTAAACCTAAACCATAACAATAACCCTAACCCTAACCCTACCCTAACCCTAAGCCTAACCCATACCCTAACCCTAACCCTAATGCTAACACTAACCCCTAACGCTAACCCTAACCCTAAACCTAACCTAACCCTAACCCTAACCCTAAAATGAACCCTAACCCTAACCCTAACCCTAACGCAAACCCTAACACAAACCCTAACCCTAACACTAAACCTAACCCTAACACTAACCCTAAACCTCACCCTAACACTAACCCTAACCCTAAACCTAACCCTAACCCTAACCCCTAACCATAACCCTAACCCTACCCTAACCCTAACGTAAACCCTAACCCTAACCCTAACCCTAACACTAACCCTAACCCTAATTCTAACTCTAACCCTAACGCAAACCCTAACCCTAACCCTAACCCTAACCCTAACCCTTACCCTAAACATAACCCAAACCCAAACCCTAACCATAACCGTAAACCTAACCCAAACGGTAACCCTAACCCTAACCCTAACCCTAACCCTAACCCTAACCCTAACCCTAACCCTAACCCTAACCCTAACTCTAACACTTACCCTAATCCCTAACCCTAACCCTATCCCTAACCCTACCCTAACCCTAACCCAAACCCTAACCCAACCCTAACGCAAACCCTAACCCTAACCCTAACCCTAACACTAAACCCTAACCCTAACCCTAACCCTAACCCTAACCCTTACCCTAACCGTAATCTAAACCCTAACCCTAACCCTAACCCAAACCCTAAACCTAACCCTAACCCTAACCCTAAAATTAACCCTAACCCTAAACCCTAACCCTACCGTAAACCTAACCCTAACCCTAACCCTTACCCTAACCCTATTCCAAACCCTAAACCAACCCTAACCGTAACCCTAACCCAAACCGTAACCCTAACCCTAAACCTAACCCTAACCCTAATCCTAACCCTAACCCTACCCTAATCCTAACCCTAACCCTTACCCTAACCATAACACTAACCCTAACCCTAAACCTAACACTAAGCATATACCTAACCCTAACTGTAACCCTAACACTAACCGTAACCCTAACCCTAACCGCTAATCCTAACCATAATCCTAACCCAACCCTAACCCTAACACTAACCCTAACCCTTAAACCTAACCCTAAGCCTAACCCTACCCTAACCCAAACCCTAACCATAACTCTAACGCTAACCCTAACCCCTAACGCTAACCCTAACCCTAAACCTAACCTAACCCTAACCCTAACCCTAAACTGAACCCTAACCCGAACCCTAACCCTAACCGTAACCCTAACCCTAACCCTAACCCTTACCCTAAACATAATCCAAACCCTAACCCTAACCCTAACCCTAACCCTAACACAAACCTTAACCTAACCCTAACCCTAACCCTAACACTAATCCTTAACCTAACCCTAACCCAAACCCTAACCCTAACCCTAACCCTAAACCTAACCCTAACCCTAACCCTAACCCTAACCCTTACCCTAACCGTAATTCATACCCTAACCCTAACCCTAACCCAAACCCTAAACCTAACCCTAACCCTAACCCTAACACTAACCCTACCCTAAACCAAACCCTAACCCTAACCCTTACCCTAACCCTAACCCAATCCCTAACCATAACCCTTACCCTAACCCAAACACTAACCTTAACCCTAACCCTAACCCTAACCCTAAAGCTAACACTAACCCTATCCCCTAACCCTAACCTTAAACCTACCCTAACCCAAACCCTAACCCTAACCCAAACCCTAAACCAAACCCTAACCCTAACCCTAACTCTAACGCACACACT
>JAQJZF010000034.1:1225000-1227500 GCA_028537955.1 Microtus californicus | reverse complement strand
ACCCTAACCCCTAACCCTAACCCTAACCCTAACCCTACCCTAAACCTAACCCTAACCCAAACCCTAACCCGAACACTAACCCTACCGTAAATCTAACCCTAACCCTAACCCTTACCCTAACCCTAATCCAAACCCAAAACCTAACCCTAACCGTAACCCTAACCCAAACCGTAACCCTAACCCTAACCCTAACCCTAAGACTAACCCTAACCCTAACCCTACCCTAATCCTAACCCTAAAGCTTACCCTAACCCTAACCCTAACCCTAACCCTAACACTAACACTAACCCTAACCCTAACTAACCGTAACCCTAACCCTAACCGTAACCCTAACCCTAACCCTAACCCTAAACCTAACCTGACCCTAACCCTAACCCTAACCCTAACCCTAACCCTAAACTGAACCCTAACCCTAACCCTAACCCTAACGCAAACCCTAACCCAAACCCTAACCCTAACACTAACCCTAACCCTAACACTAACCTTAAACCTCACCCTAACCCTAACCCTAACTCTAACCCTAACTCTAACCCTTACCCTAACCCTAACCAAAACCCTATAGCTAACCCTAACCCTAAACCAAATCCTAACCCTAACCCTAACCCTAAATCTAAGGCTAACCGTAACCCCTAACCCTAACCCTAACCCTAACCCTACCCTAACCATAACCCTAACCCTTACCCTAACCCTAACCCTAACCTGAACCCTAACCCTAACCCTAACCCTAACCCTAAGGCAAACCCTAACACTAAACCTAACACTAACCCTAACCCTAACAGTAAACCTAAATCTAAACCTAACCCTAACCCTAACCCAAATCCCTAACCTTAACACTAACCCAAAACCTAACCCTAACCCTAACCCTAACCCTAACCATAACCTTAACCCTAACCCTAACGTAAACCCTAAGCCTAACCCAACCCTAACACTAACCCTAACCCTAATTCTAACTCTAACCCTAACGCAAACCATAACCCTAACCCTAACCCTAACCCTAACCCTAACCTAACCCAAACCGTAAACCTAACCCTAACCCTAACCCTAGCCCTAACCCTAACCCTAACCCCTAACCCTAACCCTAAGCCTAACTCTACCCTAACCCAATCCCTAACCATAACCCTAAACCTAACACTAACCCTAACACTAACTCTAACCCTAACGCAAACCCTAACCCTAACCCTAACCATAACCCTAACCCTAACCCTAAACCCTAACCCTAACCCTAACCCTAACCCTAACCCTAAACCAAACCCTAAACCTAACCCTAACCCTAACCCTAACCCTAAACCGAACTCTAACCCTATCCCTAACACCTAACCCTAACCCTAACCCTAACCCTATCCTAACCGTAACCCTAACCCTAACCCTTACCCTAACCCTAACCCAAACCATAACCATAACCCTAACCCTAACCCTAACCCTAACCCAAACCCTAACCCCTAATGCTAACCCTAACCCTAACCCTAACCTAACCATAATTCTAACCTTAACCCTAACCCTAACCCTAACCCTAATCTGAATCCTAACCCTAACCCTAACCCTAACCCTCACGCAAACCCTAACCGTGACCATAACCCTAACCCTAACCTGAACACTAACCCTAACCCTAACACTAACCCTAATCCTAACCCTAACCCTAACCACTGTTCTAAATTCTAACAATACTTTGATACATCCCAAACAATGGATCTTCTTTTCACCGAAACACGTCTCTGTTTCTAACAAAAACGTTTCATGAAATTCATACACTTTCAAAAGAACGAGACTATCTTTCAAAGTAAACTTCTAAGGGGAAGAGGAACACTATTCTCAATCTAACAATACTTTGATACATCCCAAACAACGAATCTTCTTTTCAAAGAATCACGTTGTGTTTCTTACAGAAGCATTTCATGAAATTCATACACTTTCAAAAGAACGAGATTATCTTTCAAAGTAAAGCGTCTAAGGGGAAGAGGAACACTGTTCTCAATTCTACCAATAGTGTGAAACATCCCACACAATAAATCTTCTTTTCAAACAATCACGTCTACGTTTCTTACAAAAGCATTTCATGAAATTCATACACTTTCAGATGAATGTGAATATCTCTCAAATTAAAGCTTCTAAACAGAAGAGGAACACTGTTTTCAATTCTAACAATACTTTGATACATCCCAAACAACGAATCTTCTTTTCAAAGAAACACGTCTGTGTTTCTTACAAAAGCATTTCATGAAATTCATACACTTTCAAAAGAACGAGATTATCTTTCAAAGTATACCTTCTCATGGGAAGAGTAACACTGTTCTAAATTCTTTTTTTTAATCCTATGCCTTTCCCTAACCCTAACCCTAAACCCTAACCCTAACCCTAACCCTAACTGTAACCCTAACCCTAACCCTAACCATAAACCTAACCCTAACCCTAATGCTAACCCTAACCCCTAAGCCTAACCATAACCCTAACCCTACTCTAACCCAAACCCTAAACCTAACCCTAACCCTAACACTAATCCTAA
>JAQJZF010000034.1:1212500-1217500 GCA_028537955.1 Microtus californicus | reverse complement strand
CTAACCATAACCCTAACCCTTACCCTAACCCTAACCCTAACCTGAACCCTAACCCTAACCCTAACCCTAACCCTAAGGCAAACCCTAACACGAAACCCAACACTAACCCTAACCCTAACAGTAAACCTAACTCTAAACCTAACCCTAACCCTAACCCAAATCCCTAACCTTAACACTAACCCAAAACCTAACCCTAACCCTAACCCTAACCCTAACCCTAACCCTAACCATAACCCTAACCCTAACCCTAACGTAAACCCTAACCTAACCCAACCCTAACACTAACCCTAAACCTAATTCTAACTCTAACCCTAACGCAAAACCTAACCCTAACTCTAACCCTAACCCTAACCTAACCCAAACCGTAACCCTAACCCTAACCCTAACCCTAACCCTTACCCTAACCCTAACACTAATCCTAACCCTAACCCTAACCCTAAGCCTAACTCTACCCTAACCCAATCCCTAACCATTACCCTAACCCTAACACTAACCCTAACACTAACTCTACCCTAACGCAAACCCTAACCCTAACCCTAACCGTAACCGTAACCCTAATCCTAACCCTTACCCTAACGCTAACCCAAACCCTAACCCTAACCCTAACCCTATCACTTACCCTAACCCTAATACTAACCCTAACCCCTAACCCTAACCCTAAGCCTAACTCTACCCTAACCCAATCCCTAACCATAACCCTAACCCTAACACTAACCCTAACACTAACTCTAACCCTAACGCAAACCCTAACCCTAACCCTAACCCTAACCGTAACCCTAACCCTAACCCAAACCCTAACCCTAACCCTTACCCTAACCCTAACCCAAACCCTAACCCTAAGCCTAACTCTACCCTAACCCAATCCCTAACCCTAACCCTAACTCTAACACTTACCCTAACCCCTAACCCTAATCCTAACCCTAACCCTAACCTAAACCTAACCCTCACCCAAACCCTAACCCTAACCCTAACGCAACCCTAACCCTAACCCTAAGCCTAAACATAACACTAACACTAAACCCTAACCCTAACCCTAACCCTAACTCTAAAAGGAAGAGGAACACTATTCTAAATTCTTTTTTTTAACCATAACCCTAACCCTAACCCTAACCCTACCCTAAACCTAACCCTAACCCTAACCCTTACCCTAACCCTAAACCAAACCCTAACCCTAACCCTAACCCTAACCCTAACCCAAACACTAACCTTAACCCTAACCCTAACCCTAACCCTAACACTAACACTAAACCTAACACTAACCCTAAACCCTAACCCTAACCCTAACCTTAACCCTAACCCTAAGCCTAACACAAATCCTAACCCTAACCCTAACCCTAAACCCTAACCCTAACCCTAACCTAACACTAACCCTAACCCTAACACTAACACTAACCCTAACCCTAACCCTAACCCTAACCCTAACGCAAACCCTAACCCAAACCCTAACCCTAACACTAACCCTAACCCTACCACTAATCTTAAACCTCACCCTAACCCTAACCCTAACCCTAACCCTAACTCTATCCCTAACCCTAACCCTTACCCTAACCCAAACCCAAACCCTATAGCTAACCCTAACCCTAACCCTAACCCAAATACTAACCCTAACCCTAACCCTAAATCTAAGGCTAACCGTAACCCCTAACCCTAACCCTAACACTAACCCTACCCTAATCATAACCCTAACCCTAACCGTAACCCTAAGCTGAACCCTAACCCTAACCCTAACCCTAACCCTAAGGCAAACCCTAACACTAAACCTAACACTAACCCTAATCCTAACAGTAAACCTAACTCTAAACCTAACCCTAACCCTAACCCAAATCCCTAACCTTAACACTAACCCAAAACCTAACCCTAACCCTAACCCTAACCATAACCCGAACCCTAACCCTAACGTAAACCCTAAGCCTAACCCAACCCTAACACTAACCCTAACCCTAATTCTAACTCTAACCCTAAGGCAAACCCTAACCCTAACCCTAACGCTAACCCTAACCCTAACCTTAACCCTAACCCTAACCTAACCCAAACCGTAACCCTAACCCTAAACCTAACCCTAACCCTAACCCTAAACCTAACCCTAACACTAACCCTAACCCCTAACCCGAACCCTAAGCCTAACTCTACCCTAACCCAAACCCTAACCATAACCCTAACCCTAACCCTAACCCTAACCTGAACCCTAACTCTAACCCTAACCCTAACCCTAAGGCAAACCCTAACACTAAACCTAACACTAACCCTAATCCTAACAGTAAACCTAACTCTAAACCTAACCCTAACCCTAACCCAAATCCCTAACCTTAACACTAACCCAAAACCTAACCCTAACCCTAACCCTAACCCTAACCCTAACCCTAACCCTACCCTAACCCAAACCCTAACCCAAACCCTAAACCTAACCCTAACCCTAATCCTAACCCTAACCCTAACGCAAACCCTAACCCTAACACTAAACCCTAAACCTAACCCTAACCCGAACCCAAACCCTTACCCTAACCCTAACCCAAACACAAACCCTAACCCTAACCCTAAACCTAACCCAAACCGTAACCCTAACCCTCACCCTAACCCTAACCCTAACCCTAAACCCTAACCCTAACCCTAACCCTAACTGTAACCCTAACCCTAACCATAAACCTAACCCTAAACCTAACGCTAACCCTAACCCCTAACCCTAACCATAACCCTAACCCTACTCTAACCCAAACCCTAAACCTAACCCTAACCCTAACACTAATCCTAACCCTAAACGTAAAACTAAACTTAACCCCTAACCCTAAACCTAACCCTAACGCAAACCCTAACCCTAACCCTAATCCTAACCCTAAACCTTACCCTAACCCTAACCCAAACCCAAACCCTAACCCTAACCCAAACCCAAACCCTAACCCTAACCCTAAACCTAACCCAAACCGTAAACCTAACCCTCACCCTAACCCTAACCCTAACCCTAAACCCTAACCCTAACCCTAACTGTAACCCTAACCCTAACCATAAACCTAACCCTAACCCTAACGCTAACCCTAACCCCTAACCCTAACTCTAACCCTAACCCTACTCTAACCCAAACACTAAACCTAACCCTAACCCTAACACTAATCCTAACCCTAAACCTAACCCTAAACCTAACCCCTAACCCTAACCCTAACCCTAACCCAATCCCTAACCATAACCCTAACCCTAACACTAACCCTAACACTAACTCTAACCCTAACGCAAACCCTAACCCTAACCCTAACCCTAACCATAACCCTAACCCTAACCCTAACCCTAACCCTTACCCTAACCCTAACGCAAACACTAACCCTAACCCTAACCCTAACCCTAACTATAACACTTACCCTAACCCCTAACCCTAACCCTAACCATAACCCTACCCTAAACCTAACCCTAACCCAAACCCTAACCCTAACCCTAACGCAACCCTAACCCTAACCCTAAGCCTAAACCTAACACTAACACTAAACCCTAACCCTAACCCTAACCCAAACCCTAACCCTAACCCTAATATTAACCCTAACCCTAACACTAACCCTAACCCTAACCCTAACTAACCGTAACCCTAACCCTAACCGTAACCCTAACCCTAACCCTAACCCTAAACCTAACTAACCATAACCCTAACCCTAACCCTAACCCTAAACTGAACCCTAACCCTAACCCTAACCCTAACGCAAACCCTAACCCAAACCCTAACCCTAACACTAACCCTAACCCTAACACTAACCTTAAACCTCACCCTAACCCTAACCCTAACTCTAACCCTAACTCTAACCCTTACCCTAACCCTAACCAAAACCCTATAGCTAACCCTAACCCTAAACCAAATCCTAACCCTAACCCTAACCCTAAATCTAAGGCTAACCGTAACCCCTAACCCTAACCCTAACCCTAACCCTACCCTAACCAAAACCCTAACCCTTACCCTAACCCTAACCCTAACCTGAACACTAACCCTAACCCTAACCCTAACCCTAAGGCAAACCCTAACACTAAACCTAACACTAACCCTAACCCTAACAGTAAACCTAAATCTAAACCTAACCCTAACCCTAACCCAAATCCCTAACCTTAACACTAACACAAAACCTAACCCTAACCCTAACCCTAACCCTAACCATAACCTTAACCCTAACCCTAACGTAAACCCTAAGCCTAACCCAACCCTAACACTAACCCTAACCCTAATTCTAACTCTAACCCTAACGCAAACCATAACCCTAACCCTAACCCTAACCCTAACCCTAACCTAACCCAAACCGTAAACCTAACCCTAACCCTAACCCTAGCCCTAACCCTAACCCTAACCCCTAACCCTAACCCTAAGCCTAACTCTACCCTAACCCCATCCCTAACCATAACCCTAAACCTAACACTAACCCTAACACTAACTCTAACCCTAACGCAAACCCTAACCCTAACCCTAACCATAACCCTAACCCTAACCCTAAACCCTAACCCTAACCCTAACCCTAACCCTAAACCAAACCCTAAACCTAACCCTAACCCTAACCCTAACCCTAAACCGAACTCTAACCCTATCCCTAACACCTAACCCTAACCCTAACCCTATCCTAACCGTAACCCTAACCCTAACCCTTACCCTAACCCTAACCCAAACCATAACCCTAACCCTAACCCTAACCCTAACCCTAACCCAAACCCTAACCCCTAATGCTAACGCTAACCCTAACCCTAACCTAACAATAATTCTAACCTTAACCCTAACCCTAACCCTAACCCTAATCTGAACCCTAAACCTAACCCTAACCCTAACCCTCACGCAAACCCTAACCGTGAACATAACCCTAACCCTAACCTGAACACTAACCCTAACCCTAACACTAACCCTAATCCTAACCCTAACCCTAACCACTGTTCTAAATTCTAACAATACTTTGATACATCCCAAACAATGGATCTTCTTTTCACCGAAACACGTCTCTGTTTCTAACAAAAACGTTTCATGAAATTCATACACTTTCAAAAGAACG
>JAQJZF010000034.1:1177500-1180000 GCA_028537955.1 Microtus californicus | reverse complement strand
CCTAACCCCTAACCCTAACCCTAAGCCTAACTCTACCCTAACCCAATCCCTAACCATAACCCTAACCCTAACACTAACCCTAACACTAACTCTAACCCTAACGCAAACCCTAACCCTAACCCTAACCCTAACCATAACCCTAACCCTAACCCTAACCCTAACCCTTACCCTAACCCTAACGCAAACACTAACCCTAACCCTAACCCTAACCCTAACTATAACACTTACCCTAACCCCTAACCCTAACCCTAACCCTAACCCTACCCTAAACCTAATCCTAACCCAAACCCTAACCCTAACCCTAACGCAACCCTAACCCTAACCCTAAGCCTAAACCTAACACTAACACTAAACCCTAACCCTAACCCTAACCCAAACCCTAACCCTAACCCTAATATTAACCCTAACCCTAACCCTAACCCTAACTATAACACTTACCCTAACCCCTAACCCTAACCCTAACCCTAACCCTACCCTAAACCTAACCCTAACCCAAACCCTAACCCGAACACTAACCCTACCGTAAATCTAACCCTAACCCTAACCCTTACCCTAACCCTAATCCAAACCCAAAACCTAACCCTAACCGTAACCCTAACCCAAACCGTAACCCTAACCCTAACCCTAACCCTAAGACTAACCCTAACCCTAACCCTACCCTAATCCTAACCCTAAAGCTTACCCTAACCCTAACCCTAACCCTAACCCTAACACTAACACTAACCCTAACCCTAACTAACCGTAACCCTAACCCTAACCGTAACCCTAACCCTAACCCTAACCCTAAACCTAACCTGACCCTAACCCTAACCCTAACCCTAACCCTAACCCTAAACTGAACCCTAACCCTAACCCTAACCCTAACGCAAACCCTAACCCAAACCCTAACCCTAACACTAACCCTAACCCTAACACTAACCTTAAACCTCACCCTAACCCTAACCCTAACTCTAACCCTAACTCTAACCCTTACCCTAACCCTAACCAAAACCCTATAGCTAACCCTAACCCTAAACCAAATCCTAACCCTAACCCTAACCCTAAATCTAAGGCTAACCGTAACCCCTAACCCTAACCCTAACCCTAACCCTACCCTAACCATAACCCTAACCCTTACCCTAACCCTAACCCTAACCTGAACCCTAACCCTAACCCTAACCCTAACCCTAAGGCAAACCCTAACACTAAACCTAACACTAACCCTAACCCTAACAGTAAACCTAAATCTAAACCTAACCCTAACCCTAACCCAAATCCCTAACCTTAACACTAACCCAAAACCTAACCCTAACCCTAACCCTAACCCTAACCATAACCTTAACCCTAACCCTAACGTAAACCCTAAGCCTAACCCAACCCTAACACTAACCCTAACCCTAATTCTAACTCTAACCCTAACGCAAACCATAACCCTAACCCTAACCCTAACCCTAACCCTAACCTAACCCAAACCGTAAACCTAACCCTAACCCTAACCCTAGCCCTAACCCTAACCCTAACCCCTAACCCTAACCCTAAGCCTAACTCTACCCTAACCCAATCCCTAACCATAACCCTAAACCTAACACTAACCCTAACACTAACTCTAACCCTAACGCAAACCCTAACCCTAACCCTAACCATAACCCTAACCCTAACCCTAAACCCTAACCCTAACCCTAACCCTAACCCTAACCCTAAACCAAACCCTAAACCTAACCCTAACCCTAACCCTAACCCTAAACCGAACTCTAACCCTATCCCTAACACCTAACCCTAACCCTAACCCTAACCCTATCCTAACCGTAACCCTAACCCTAACCCTTACCCTAACCCTAACCCAAACCATAACCATAACCCTAACCCTAACCCTAACCCTAACCCAAACCCTAACCCCTAATGCTAACCCTAACCCTAACCCTAACCTAACCATAATTCTAACATTAACCCTAACCCTAACCCTAACCCTAATCTGAATCCTAACCCTAACCCTAACCCTAACCCTCACGCAAACCCTAACCGTGACCATAACCCTAACCCTAACCTGAACACTAACCCTAACCCTAACACTAACCCTAATCCTAACCCTAACCCTAACCACTGTTCTAAATTCTAACAATACTTTGATACATCCCAAACAATGGATCTTCTTTTCACCGAAACACGTCTCTGTTTCTAACAAAAACGTTTCATGAAATTCATACACTTTCAAAAGAACGAGACTATCTTTCAAAGTAAACTTCTAAGGGGAAGAGGAACACTATTCTCAATCTAACAATACTTTGATACATCCCAAACAACGAATCTTCTTTTCAAAGAATCACGTTGTGTTTCTTACAGAAGCATTTCATGAAATTCATACACTTTCAAAAGAACGAGATTATCTTTCAAAGTAAAGCTTCTAAGGGGAAGAGGAACACTGTTCTCAATTCTACCAATAGTGTGAAACATCCCACACAATAAATCTTCTTTTCAAACAATCACGTCTACGTTTCTTACAAAAGCATTTCATGAAATTCAT
>JAQJZF010000034.1:1167500-1170000 GCA_028537955.1 Microtus californicus | reverse complement strand
AACCCTAACTCTAACACCGTAACCCCTAACCCAAACCTTAACCCTAACCCAATCCCTAAACCTAACCCTAACCCTAACCCTAACCCTTACGCAAACCCTAACCCTAACCCTAAGACTAAACCCTAAACCTAACCCTAACCCTAACCCAAACCTTACCCTAAACGTAATCCAAACCCTAACCCTAACCCTAACCCTAACCCAAACCCAAAAGCTAACCCTAACCCTGACCCTAACCCTAACCCTAAACCCTAACCCTAACCCTAACCCTACCGTAAACCTAACCCTAACCCTAACCCTTACCATAACCCTAACCCAAACCCTAACACTAACCCTAACCGTAACCCTAACCCAAATCCTAACCCTAACCCTAACCCTAACCCTAACCCTAACCTAAACCTTAAACCTAACCCTAACCCTAACACTAACTCTAACACTTACCCTAACCCCTAACCCTAACCCTAACCCTAACCCTACCCTAACCCGAACCCTAACCCTAACCCAAACCCTAAACCTAAACCTAACCCTAACGCAAACCCTAAACCTAACCCTAAACCTAAACCTAACCCTAACACTAAACCCTAACCCTAACCCTAACCCTAACCTTTACTCTAACCGTAATCCAAACGCTAACCCAAACCCTAAACCTAACCCTAACCCTAACCCTAACATTAACCCTAACCCTAAACCCTAACCCTAACCCTACCGTAACCCTAAACCTAACCTTAACCCTTACCCTAACCCCAATCCAAACCCTAAACCTAACCCTAACCGTAACCCTAACCCAAAACGTAAGCCTAACCCTAACCCTAACCCTAAGCCTTAGCCTAACCCTAACCCTACCCTAATCCTAACCCTAACCCTTACCCTAACCCTAACACTAACCATAACCCTAACCCTAACCCTAACACTAAGCGTAACCCTAACCCTAACTGTACCCCTAACCCTAACCGTAACCCTAACCCTAACCCTAACCGTAACCCTAACCCTAACACTAACCCTAACCCCTAACCTTAAACCCAAGCCTAACCCTACCCTAACCCTAACCCTAACAATAACCCTAACCCTAACACTAACCCTAACCCTAACTCTAACCCTAACGCAAACCCTAACCCTAACCCTAACCCTAACCGTAACCCTAATACTAACCCTAACCCTTACCCTAGCCCTAACCCAAACACTAATCCTAACCCTAACCCTAACCCTATCCCTAACCCAAACCTTAACCCTAACCCTAACACTACCCTTACCCTAACCCTAAACCTTACCCTAACCCTAACACAAACCCTAACCCTAACCCTAACCCTAAACCTAACCCTAACCCACACCTTAACCCTAACCCTATCCCTAACCCTAACCCTAACACTAACTCTAACACTAACCCCTAACCGTAACCCTAACCCTAACCTAACCCTAACCCTAACCCAAAACCTAACCCTAACCCTAACCCTAACCCTAAAGCAAACCCTATCCCTAACCCTAACCCTAGCACTAAACCCTAACCCTAACATAACCCTAACCCAAACCCTTACCCTAACCGTAATCCATACACTATCCCTAAACCTAACCCAAACACTAAACCTAACCCTAAACCTAAGGCTAACCCTAACACTAACACTAACACTAAACCCTAAACCTAACTCTAAACCTAACCCTAACACTTCCCCTAACCGTAATCCAAATCCTAACCCTAATCCTAACCGTAACCCTAACTCAAACCCTAACCTAACACTTACACTAACCCTAACCATAACCCTAACCCTAAACCCTAACCGTAACCCTAACCCTACCGTAACCCTAATCCTAACCCTAACCCTTACCATAACCCTAACCCTAACCCTAAACCCTAACCTTAACCCTTACCCTAACCCTAACCCTAACTCTAAAAGGAAGAGGAACACTGTTCTAAATTCTTTTTTTTAACCCTAACCCTAACCCTAACCCTAACCCTACCCTAAGCCTAAGCCTAACCCTAACCCTTACCCTAACCCTAAACCAAACCCTAACCCTAACACTAACCCTAACCCTAACCCAAACACTAACCTTAACCCTAACCCTAACCCTAAGCCTAACACTAACACTAAACCTAAGACTAACCCTAAACCCTAACCCTAACCCTAACCTTAACCCTAACCCTAAGCCTAACACAAATCCTAACCCTAACCCTAACCCTAAACCCTAACCCTAACCCTAACCTAACACTAACCCTAACCCTAACACTAACACTAACCCTAACCCTAACCCTAAACTGAACCCTAACCCTAACCCTAACCCTAACGCAAACCCTAACCCAAACCCTAACCCTAACACTAACCCTAACCCTAACACTAACCTTAAACCTCACCCTAACCCTAACCCTAACCCTAACCCTAACCCTAACCCTAACTCTATCCCTAACCCTAACCCTTACCCTAACCCAAACCCAAACCCTATAGCTAACCCTAACCCTAACCCTAACCCAAATACTAACCCTAACCCTAACCCTAAATCTAAGGCTAACCGT
>JAQJZF010000034.1:1160000-1165000 GCA_028537955.1 Microtus californicus | reverse complement strand
CTAACCCTAACCCTAACCCTAAACCTAACCTGACCCTAACCCTAACCCTAACCCTATCCCTAACCCTAAACTGAACCCTAACCCTAACCCTAACCCTAACGCAAACCCTAACCCAAACCCTAACCCTAACACTAACCCTAACCCTAACACTAACCTTAAACCTCACCCTAACCCTAACCCTAACTCTAACCCTAACTCTAACCCTTACCCTAACCCTAACCAAAACCCTATAGCTAACCCTAACCCTAAACCAAATCCTAACCCTAACCCTAACCCTAAATCTAAGGCTAACCGTAACCCCTAACCCTAACCCTAACCCTAACCCTACCCTAACCATAACCCTAACCCTTACCCTAACCCTAACCCTAACCTGAACCCTAACCCTAACCCTAACCCTAACCCTAAGGCAAACACTAACACTAAACCTAACACTAACCCTAACTTTAACAGTAAACCTAAATCTAAACCTAACCCTAAACCTAACCCAAATCCCTAACCTTAACACTAACCCAAAACCTAACCCTAACCCTAACCCTAACCCTAACCATAACCTTAACCCTAACCCTAACGTAAACCCTAAGCCTAACCCAACCCTAACACTAACCCTAACCCTAATTCTAACTCTAACCCTAACGCAAACCATAACCCTAACCCTAACCCTAACCCTAACCCTAACCTAACCCAAACCGTAAACCTAACCCTAACCCTAACCCTAGCCCTAACCCTAACCCTAACCCCTAACCCTAACCCTAAGCCTAACTCTACCCTAACCCAATCCCTAACCATAACCCTAAACCTAACACTAACCCTAACACTAACTCTAACCCTAACGCAAACCCTAACCCTAACCCTAACCATAACCCTAACCCTAACCCTAAACCCTAACCCTAACCCTAACCCTAAACCAAACCCTAAACCTAACCCTAACCCTAACCCTAACCCTAAACCGAACTCTAACCCTATCCCTAACCCCTAACCCTAACCCTAACCCTAACCCTATCCTAACCGTAACCCTAACCCTAACCCTTACCCTAACCCTAACCCAAACCATAACCATAACCCTAACCCTAACCCTAACCCTAACCCTAACCCTAACCCAAACCCTAACCCCTAATGCTAACCCTAACCCTAACCCTAACCTAACCATAATTCTAACCTTAACCCTAACCCTAACCCTAACCCTAATCTGAACCCTAACCCTAACCCTAACCCTCACGCAAACCCTAACCGTGACCATAACCCTAACCCTAACCTGAACACTAACCCTAACCCTAACACTAACCCTAATCCTAACCCTAACCCTAACCACTGTTCTAAATTCTAACAATACTTTGATACATCCCAAACTATGGATCTTCTTTTCACCGAAACACGTCTCTGTTTCTAACAAAAACGTTTCATGAAATTCATACACTTTCAAAAGAACGAGACTATCTTTCAAATAAACTTCTAAGGGGAAGAGGAACACTATTCTCAATCTAACAATACTTTGATACATCCCAAACAACGAATCTTCTTTTTAAAGAATCACGTTGTGTTTCTTACAGAAGCATTTCATGAAATTCATACACTTTCAAAAGAACGAGATTATCTTTCAAAGTAAAGCTTCTAAGGGGAAGAGGAACACTGTTCTCAATTCTACCAATAGTGTGAAACATCCCACACAATAAATCTTCTTTTCAAACAATCACGTCTACGTTTCTTACAAAAGCATTTCATGAAATTCATACACTTTCAGATGAATGTGAATATCTCTCAAATTAAAGCTTCTAAACAGAAGAGGAACACTGTTTTCAATTCTAACAATACTTTGATACATCCCAAACAACGAAT
The DNA here is from genome assembly GCA_028537955.1 of Microtus californicus. Classification (NCBI taxonomy): domain Eukaryota; kingdom Metazoa; phylum Chordata; class Mammalia; order Rodentia; family Cricetidae; genus Microtus; species Microtus californicus. The sequence goes on along the minus strand of JAQJZF010000034.1, from coordinate 1,163,167 downwards.
CTTCTTTTCAAAGAAACACGTCTGTGTTTCTTACAAAAGCATTTCATGAAATTCATACACTTTCAAAAGAACGAGATTATCTTTCAAAGTATACCTTCTCATGGGAAGAGTAACACTGTTCTAAATTCTTTTTTTTAATCCTATGCCTTTCCCTAACCCTAACCCTAAACCCTAACCCTAATCCTAACCCTAACTGTAACCCTAACCCTAACCCTAACCATAAACCTAACCCTAACCCTAACGCTAACCCTAACCCCTAAGCCTAACCATAACCCTAACCCTACTCTAACCCAAACCCTAAACCTAACCCTAACACTAATCCTAACCCTAAACCTAACCCTAACCCTAACCCCTAACCCTAACCCTAACGCAAAACCTAACCCTAACCCTAATCCTAACCCTAAACCTTAACCTAACCCTAACCCAAACCCAAATCTAACCCTAACCCTAACCCTAACCCAAACCCTAACCCTAACCCTAACCCTAACCCTAACCCTAACCCTAAAACATAACCATAACCCTAACCCTAACCCTACCCTAACCCTAAACCTAACCCATACCCTAACCCTAACCCTAACGCTAACCCTAACCCCTAACGCTAACCCTAACCCTAAACCTAACCTAACCCTAACCCTAACCCTAACCCTAAACTGAACCCTAACCCTAACCCTAACCCTAACGCAAACCCTAACACAAACCCTAACCCTAACACTAACCCTAACCCTAACACTAACCCTAAACCTCACCCTAACCCTAACCCTAACCCTAAACCTAACCCTAACCCTAACCCTAACCCCTAACCATAACCCTAACCCTACCCTAACCCTAACCCTAACGTAAACCCTTACCCTAACCCTAACCCTAACACTAATCCTAACCCTAATTCTAACTCTAACCCTAACCCCTAACCCTAACCCTAACGCAAAACCTAACCCTAACCCTAATCCTAACACTAAACCTTACCCTAACCCTAACCCAAACCCAAATCTAACCCTAACCCTAACCCAAACCCTAACCCTAACCCTAACCCTAACCCTAACCCTAAACCTAAACCATAACCATAACCCTAACCCTAACCCTACCCTAACCCTAACCCTAACCCATACCCTAACCCTAACCCTAACGCTAACACTAACCCCTAACGCTAACCCTAACCCTAAACCTAACCTAACCCTAACCCTAACCCTAACCCTAAAATGAACCCTAACCCTAACCCTAACCCTAACGCAAACCCTAACACAAACCCTAACCCTAAAACTAACCCTAACCTAACCCTAACCCTAACCCAAACCCTAACCCTAACCCTAACCCTAACCCTAACCCTAAAGCAAACCCTATCCCTAACCCTAACCCTAGCACTAAACCCTAACCCTAACCATAACCCTAACCCAAACCCTTACCCTAACCGTAATCCATACCCTAACCCTAAACCTAACACAAACCCTAAACCTAACCCTAAACCTAACGCTAACCCTAACACTAACACTAAACCCTAAACCTAACTCTAAACCTAACCCTAACACTTACCCTAACCGTAATCCAAACCCTAACCCTAATCCAAACCGTAACCCTAACTCAAACCCTAAACCTAACCCTTACACTAACCCTAACCATAACCCTAACCCTAAAACCTAACCGTAACCCTAACCCTACCGTAACCCTAATCCTAACCCTAACCCTTACCATAACCCTAACCCTAACCCTAAACCCTAACCTTAACCCTTACCCTAACCCTAACCCTAACTCTAAAAGGAAGAGGAACACTGTTCTAAATTCTTTTTTTTAACCCTATCCCTAACCCTAACCCTAACCCTAACCCTACCCTAAACCTAACCCTAACCCTAACCCTTACCCTAACCCTAAACCAAACCCTAACCCTAACCCTAACCCTAACCCTAACCCAAACACTAACCTTAACCCTAACCCTAACCCTAACCCTAACACTAACACGAAACCTAACACTAACCCTAAACCCTAACCCTAACCCTAACCCTAACCCTAACCATAAGCCTAACACAAATCCTAACCCTAACCCTAACCCTAAACCCTAACCCTAACCCTAACACTAACCTAACACTAACCCTAACCCTAACACTAACCCTAACCCTAACCCTAAACTGAACCCTAACCCTAACCCTAACCCTTACCCTACTCTAACCCAAACCCTAACCCTAACCCTAACCCTAACCCAAACCTTAACCCTAACCCTAACCCTAACCCTAACCCTAACCCTAACACTAACTCTAACCCTAACGCAAACCCTAAACCTAACCCTAACCGTAACCCTAACCGTAACCCTAACCCTAACCCTAACCCTTACCCTAACCCTAACCCAAACCCTAACCCTAACCCTAACCCTAACACAAACCTTAACCCTAACCCTAACCTTAACCCTAACCCTCACCCTAACCCTAACCCTTACCATAACCCTAACCCTAACCCTAACCCTAACCCTAACCCTAAACCCTAACCCTAACCCTAACCCTAACCCTAAATCTAAGGCTAACCGTAACACCTAACCCTAACCCTAACCCTTCCCTAACCATAACCCTAACCCTTACCCTAACCCTAACCCTAACCTGAACCCTAACCCTAACCCTAACCCTAACCCTAAGGCAAACCCTAACACGAAACCCAACACTAACCCTAACCCTAACAGTAAACCTAACTCTAAACCTAACCCTAACCCTAACCCAAATCCCTAACCTTAACACTAACCCAAAACCTAACCCTAACCCTAACCCTAACCCTAACCCTAACCCTAACCATAACCCTAACCCTAACCCTAACGTAAACCCTAACCTAACCCAACCCTAACACTAACCCTAAACCTAATTCTAACTCTAACCCTAACGCAAAACCTAACCCTAACTCTAACCCTAACCCTAACCTAACCCAAACCGTAACCCTAACCCTAACCCTAACCCTAACCCTTACCCTAACCCTAACACTAACCCTAACCCTAACCCTAACCCTAAGCCTAACTCTACCCTAACCCAATCCCTAACCATTACCCTAACCCTAACACTAACCCTAACACTAACTCTACCCTAACGCAAACCCTAACCCTAACCCTAACCCTAACCGTAACCGTAACCCTAATCCTAACCCTTACCCTAACGCTAACCCAAACCCTAACCCTAACCCTAACCCTATCACTTACCCTA
>JAQJZF010000034.1:1145000-1147500 GCA_028537955.1 Microtus californicus | reverse complement strand
CCCTAACCCTAACCCTAACCGTAACCCTAACCCTACACTAACCCTAACCCTAACCCTTACCCTAACCCTAACCCAAACCCTAATCCTAAGCCTAACTCTACCCTAACCCAATCCCTAACCCTAACCCTAACTCTAACACTTACCCTAACCCCTAACCCTAATCCTAACCCTAACCCTAACCTAAACCTAACCCTCACCCAAACACTAACCCTAACCCTAACGCAACCCTAACCCTAACCCTAAGCCTAAACATAACACTAACACTAAACCCTAACCCTAACCCTAACACTTACCCTAACCGTAATCCAAACCCTAACCCTAACCCTAACCCAAACCTTAACCCTAACCCTAACCCTAACCCTAACCCTAACTCTAACACCGTAACCCCTAACCCAAACCTTAACCCTAACCCAATCCCTAAACCTAACCCTAACCCTAACCCTAACCCTTACGCAAACCCTAACCCTAACCCTAAGACTAAACCCTAAACCTAACCCTAACCCTAACCCAAACTTTACCCTAAACGTAATCCAAACCCTAACCCTAACCCTAACCCTAACCCAAACCCTAAACCTAACCCTAACCCTGACCCTAAACCTAACCCTAAACCCTAACCCTAACCCTACCGTAAACCTAACCCTAACCCTAACCCTTACCATAACCCTAACCCAAACCCTAACACTAACCCTAACCGTAACCCTAAGCCAAATCCTAACCCTAACCCTAACCCTAACCCTAACCCTAACCTAAACCTTAAACCTAACCCTAACCCTAACACTAACTCTAACACTTACCCTAACCCCTAACCCTAACCCTAACACTAACCCTACCCTAACCCGAACCCTAACCCTAACCCAAACCCTAAACCTAAACCTAACCCTAACGCAAACCCTAAACCTAACCCTAAACCTAAACCTAACCCTAACACTAAACCCTAACCCTAACCCTAACCCTAACCTTTACTCTAACCGTAATCCAAACGCTAACCCAAACCCTAAACCTAACCCTAACCCTAACATTAACCCTAACCCTAAACCCTAACCCTAACCCTACCGTAACCCTAAACCTAACCCTAACCCTTACCCTAACCCCAATCCAAACCCTAAACCTAACCCTAACCGTAACCCTAACCCAAACCGTAAGCCTAACCCTAACCCTAACCCTAAGCCTTAGCCTAACCCTAACCCTACCCTAATCCTAACCCTAACCCTTACCCTAACCCTAACTCTAACCATAACCCTAACCCTAACCCTAACACTAAGCGTAACCCTAACCCTAACTGTACCCCTAACCCTAACCGTAACCCTAACCCTAACCCTAACCGTAACCCTAACCCTAACACTAACCCTAACCCCTAACCCTAAACCCAAGCCTAACCCTACCCTATCCCTAACCCTAACAATAACCCTAACCCTAACACTAACCCTAACCCTAACTCTAACCCTAACGCAAACCCTAACCCTAACCCTAACCCTAACCGTAACCCTAATACTAACCCTAACCCTTACCCTAGCCCTAACCCAAACACTAATCCTAACCCTAACCCTAACCCTAACCCTAACCCAAACCTTAACCCTAACCCTAACACTACCCTTACCCTAACCATAAACCTTACCCTAACCCTAACACAAACCCTAACCCTAACCCTAACCATAAACCTAACCCTAACCCACACCTTAACCCTAACCCTATCCCTAACCCTAACCCTAACTCTAACACTAACCCTAACCCCTAACCCTAACCCTAACCCTAACCCTAACCTAACCCTAACCCTAACCCAAACCCTAACCCTAACCCTAACCCTAACCCTAAAGCAAACCCTATCCCTAACCCTAACCCTAGCACTAAACCCTAAACATAACCATAACCCTAACACAAACCCTTACCCTAAACGTAATCCATACCCTAACCCTAATCCTAACCGTAACCCTAACTCAAACCCTAAACCTAACCCTTACACTAACCTTAACCATAACCCTAACCCTAAACCCTAACCGTAACCCTAACCCTACCGTAACCCTAATCCTAACCCTAACCCTTACCATAACCCTAACCCTAACCCTAAACCCTAACCTTAACCCTTACCCTAACCCTAACCCTAACTCTAAAAGGAAGAGGAACACTGTTCTAAATTCTTTTTTTAACCCTAACCCTAACCCTAACCCTAACCCTAACCCTACCCTAAACCTAACCCTAACCCTAACCCTTACCCTAACCCTAAACCAAACCCTAACCCTAACCCTAACCCTAACCCTAACCCTAAGCCTAACACAAATCCTAACCCTAACCCTAACCCTAAACCCTAACCCTAACCCTAACCTAACACTAACCCTAACCCTAACACTAACACTAACCCTAACCCTAACCCTAAACTGAACCCTAACCCTAACCCTAACCCTAACGCAAACCCTAACCCAATCCCTAACCCTAACACTAACCCTAACCCTAACACTAACCTTAAACCTCACCCTAACCCTAACCCTAACCCTAACCCTAACCC
>JAQJZF010000034.1:1132500-1135000 GCA_028537955.1 Microtus californicus | reverse complement strand
TAAACCTAACTCTAAACCTAACCCTAACCCTAACCCAAATCCCTAACCTTAACACTAACCCAAAACCTAACCCTAACCCTAACCCTAACCCTAACCCTAACCATAACCCTAACCCTAACCCTAACGTAAACCCTAACCTAACCCAACCCTAACACTAACCCTAAACCTAATTCTAACTCTAACCCTAACGCAAATCCTAACCCTAACACTAACCCTAACCCTAACCCTAACCTAACCCAAACCGTAACCCTAACCCTAACCCTAACTCTAACCCTTACCCTAACCCTAACACTAACCCTAACCCTAACCCTAACCCTAAGCCTAACTTTACCCTAACCCAATCCTTAACCATTACCCTAACCCTAACACTAACCCTAACACTAACTCTACCCTAACGCAAACACTAACCCTAACCCTAACCCTAACCGTAACCGTAACCCTAATCCTAACCCTTACCCTAACGCTAACCCAAACCCTAACCCTAACCCTAACACTTACCCTAACCCTAACACTAACCCTAACCCCTAACCCTAACCCTAAGCCTAACTCTACCCTAACCCAATCCCTAACCATAACCCTAACCCTAACACTAACCCTAAAACTAACTCTAACCCTAACGCAAACCCTAACCCTAACCGTAACCCTAACCGTAATCCTAACCCTAACCCTAATCCTAACCCTAACCCTTACCCTAACCCTAACCCAAACCCTAACCCTAAGCCTAACTCTACCCTAACCCAATCCCTAACCCTAACCCTAACTCTAACACTTACCCTAACCCCTAACCCTAATCCTAACCCTAACCCTAACCTAAACCTAACCCTCACCCAAACCCTAACCCTAACCCTAACGCAACCCTAACCCTAACCCTAAGCCTAAACATAACACTAACACTAAACCCTAACCCTAACCCTAACACTTACCCTAACCGTAATCCAAACCCTAACCCTAACCCTAACCCAAACCTTAACCCTAACCCTAACCCTAACCCTAACTCTAATCCGTAACCCCTAACCCAAACCTTAACCCTAACCCAATCCCTAAACCTAACCCTAACCCTAACACTAACCCTTACGCAAACCCTAACCCTAACCCTAAGACTAAACCCTAAACCTAACCCTAACCCTAACCCAAACCTTACCCTAAACGTAATCCAAACCCTAACCCTAACCCTAACCCTAACCCAAACCCTAAACCTAACCCTAACCCTGACCCTAACCCTAACCCTAAACCCTAATCCTAACCCTAACCCTACCGTAAACCTAACCCTAACCCTAACCCTTACCATAACCCTAACCCAAACCCTAACACTAACCCTAACCGTAACCCTAACCCTAACCATAACCCTAACCCTAACCCTAACCCTAACATAAACCTTAAACCTAACCCTAACCCTAACACTAACTGTAACACTTACCCTAACCCCTAACCCTAACCCTAACCCTAACCCTACCCTAACCCGAACCCTAACCCTAACCCAAACCCTAAACCTAAACCTAACCCTAACGCAAACCCTAAACCTAACCCTAAACCTAAACCTAACCCTAACACTAAACCCTAACCCTAACCCTAACCCTAACCTTTATTCTAACCGTAATCCAAACGCTAACCCAAACCCTAAACCTAACCCTAACCCTAACCCTAACATTAACCCTAACCCTAAACCCTAACCCTAACCCTACCGTAACCCTAAACCTAACGTTAACCCTTACCCTAACCCCAATCCAAACCCTAAACCTAACCCTAACCGTAACCCTAACCCAAACCGTAAGCCTAACCCTAACCCTAAGCCTAAGCCTTAGCCTAACCCTAACCCTACGCTAATCCTAACCCTAACCCTTACCCTAACCCTAACACTAACCCTAACCCCTAACCCTAAACCCAAGCCTAACCCTACCCTAACCCTAACCCTAACAATAACCCTAACCCTAACACTAACCCTAACCCTAACTCTAACCCTAACGCAAACCCTAACCCTAACCCTAACCCTAACCCTAACCGTAACCCTAATACTAACCCTAACCCTTACCCTAGCCCTAACCCAAACACGAATCCTAACCCTAACCCTAACCCTAACCCTAACCCAAACCTTAACCCTAACCCTAACACTACCCTTACCCTAACCCTAAACCTTACCCTAACCCTAACACAAACCCTAACCCTAACCCTAACCCTAAACCTAACCCTAACCCACACCTTAACCCTAACCCTATCCCTATCCCTAACCCTAACTCTAACACTAACCCTAACCCTAACCCTAACCCTAACCCTAACCCTAACCCTAACCCTAACCCTAACCCTAAAGCAAACCCTATCCCTAACCCTAACCCTAGCACTAAACCCTAACCCTAACCATAACCCTAACCCAAACCCTTACCCTAACCGTAATCCATACCCTAACCCTAAACCTAACCCAAACACTAAACCTAACCCTAAACCTAACGCTAACCCTAACACTAACACTAACACTAAACCCTAAACCTAACTCTAAACCTAACCC
>JAQJZF010000034.1:1112500-1115000 GCA_028537955.1 Microtus californicus | reverse complement strand
TAAACTGAACCCTAACCCTAACCCTAACCCTAACGCAAACCCTAACCCAAACCCTAACCCTAACACTAACCCTAACCCTAACACTAACCTTAAACCTCACCCTAACCCTAACCCTAACTCTAACCCTAACTCTAACCCTTACCCTAACCCTAACCAAAACCCTATAGCTAACCCTAACCCTAAACCAAATCCTAACCCTAACCCTAACCCTAAATCTAAGGCTAACCGTAACCCCTAACCCTAACCCTAACCCTAACCCTACCCTAACCATAACCCTAACCCTTACCCTAACCCTAACCTGAACCCTAACCCTAACCCTAACCCTAACCCTAAGGCAAACACTAACACTAAACCTAACACTAACCCTAACTTTAACAGTAAACCTAAATCTAAACCTAACCCTAAACCTAACCCAAATCCCTAACCTTAACACTAACCCAAAACCTAACCCTAACCCTAACCCTAACCCTAACCATAACCTTAACCCTAACCCTAACGTAAACCCTAAGCCTAACCCAACCCTAACACTAACCCTAACCCTAATTCTAACTCTAACCCTAACGCAAACCATAACCCTAACCCTAACCCTAACCCTAACCCTAACCTAACCCAAACCGTAAACCTAACCCTAACCCTAACCCTAGCCCTAACCCTAACCCTAACCCCTAACCCTAACCCTAAGCCTAACTCTACCCTAACCCAATCCCTAACCATAACCCTAAACCTAACACTAACCCTAACACTAACTCTAACCCTAACGCAAACCCTAACCCTAACCCTAACCATAACCCTAACCCTAACCCTAAACCCTAACCCTAACCCTAACCCTAACCCTAAACCAAACCCTAAACCTAACCCTAACCCTAACCCTAACCCTAAACCGAACTCTAACCCTATCCCTAACCCCTAACCCTAACCCTAACCCTAACCCTATCCTAACCGTAACCCTAACCCTAACCCTTACCCTAACCCTAACCCAAACCATAACCATAACCCTAACCCTAACCCTAACCCTAACCCTAACCCTAACCCAAACCCTAACCCCTAATGCTAACCCTAACCCTAACCCTAACCTAACCATAATTCTAACCTTAACCCTAACCCTAACCCTAACCCTAATCTGAACCCTAACCCTAACCCTAACCCTCACGCAAACCCTAACCGTGACCATAACCCTAACCCTAACCTGAACACTAACCCTAACCCTAACACTAACCCTAATCCTAACCCTAACCCTAACCACTGTTCTAAATTCTAACAATACTTTGATACATCCCAAACTATGGATCTTCTTTTCACCGAAACACGTCTCTGTTTCTAACAAAAACGTTTCATGAAATTCATACACTTTCAAAAGAACGAGACTATCTTTCAAATAAACTTCTAAGGGGAAGAGGAACACTATTCTCAATCTAACAATACTTTGATACATCCCAAACAACGAATCTTCTTTTTAAAGAATCACGTTGTGTTTCTTACAGAAGCATTTCATGAAATTCATACACTTTCAAAAGAACGAGATTATCTTTCAAAGTAAAGCTTCTAAGGGGAAGAGGAACACTGTTCTCAATTCTACCAATAGTGTGAAACATCCCACACAATAAATCTTCTTTTCAAACAATCACGTCTACGTTTCTTACAAAAGCATTTCATGAAATTCATACACTTTCAGATGAATGTGAATATCTCTCAAATTAAAGCTTCTAAACAGAAGAGGAACACTGTTTTCAATTCTAACAATACTTTGATACATCCCAAACAACGAATCTTCTTTTCAAAGAAACACGTCTGTGTTTCTTACAAAAGCATTTCATGAAATTCATACACTTTCAAAAGAACGAGATTATCTTTCAAAGTATACCTTCTCATGGGAAGAGTAACACTGTTCTAAATTCTTTTTTTTAATCCTATGCCTTTCCCTAACCCTAACCCTAAACCCTAACCCTAATCCTAACCCTAACTGTAACCCTAACCCTAACCCTAACCATAAACCTAACCCTAACCCTAACGCTAACCCTAACCCCTAAGCCTAACCATAACCCTAACCCTACTCTAACCCAAACCCTAAACCTAACCCTAACACTAATCCTAACCCTAAACCTAACCCTAACCCTAACCCCTAACCCTAACCCTAACGCAAAACCTAACCCTAACCCTAATCCTAACCCTAAACCTTAACCTAACCCTAACACAAACCCAAATCTAACCCTAACCCTAACCCTAACCCAAACCCTAACCCTAACCCTAACCCTAACCCTAACCCTAACCCTAAAACATAACCATAACCCTAACCCTAACCCTACCCTAACCCTAAACCTAACCCATACCCTAACCCTAACCCTAACGCTAACCCTAACCCCTAACGCTAACCCTAACCCTAAACCTAACCTAACCCTAACCCTAACCCTAACCCTAAACTGAACCCTAACCCTAACCCTAACCCTAACGCAAACCCTAACACAAACCCTAACCCTAACACTAACCCTAACCCTAACACTAA
>JAQJZF010000034.1:1100000-1102500 GCA_028537955.1 Microtus californicus | reverse complement strand
TTCTAACAATACTTTGATACATCCCAAACTATGGATCTTCTTTTCACCGAAACACGTCTCTGTTTCTAACAAAAACGTTTCATGAAATTCATACACTTTCAAAAGAACGAGACTATCTTTCAAATAAACTTCTAAGGGGAAGAGGAACACTATTCTCAATCTAACAATACTTTGATACATCCCAAACAACGAATCTTCTTTTTAAAGAATCACGTTGTGTTTCTTACAGAAGCATTTCATGAAATTCATACACTTTCAAAAGAACGAGATTATCTTTCAAAGTAAAGCTTCTAAGGGGAAGAGGAACACTGTTCTCAATTCTACCAATAGTGTGAAACATCCCACACAATAAATCTTCTTTTCAAACAATCACGTCTACGTTTCTTACAAAAGCATTTCATGAAATTCATACACTTTCAGATGAATGTGAATATCTCTCAAATTAAAGCTTCTAAACAGAAGAGGAACACTGTTTTCAATTCTAACAATACTTTGATACATCCCAAACAACGAATCTTCTTTTCAAAGAAACACGTCTGTGTTTCTTACAAAAGCATTTCATGAAATTCATACACTTTCAAAAGAACGAGATTATCTTTCAAAGTATACCTTCTCATGGGAAGAGTAACACTGTTCTAAATTCGTTTTTTTAATCCTATGCCTTTCCCTAACCCTAACCCTAAACCCTAACCCTAATCCTAACCCTAACTGTAACCCTAACCCTAACCCTAACCATAAACCTAACCCTAACCCTAACGCTAACCCTAACCCCTAAGCCTAACCATAACCCTAACCCTACTCTAACCCAAACCCTAAACCTAACCCTAACACTAATCCTAACCCTAAACCTAACCCTAACCCTAACCCCTAACCCTAACCCTAACGCAAAACCTAACCCTAACCCTAATCCTAACCCTAAACCTTAACCTAACCCTAACACAAACCCAAATCTAACCCTAACCCTAACCCTAACCCAAACCCTAACCCTAACCCTAACCCTAACCCTAAAACATAACCATAACCCTAACCCTAACCCTACCCTAACCCTAAACCTAACCCATACCCTAACCCTAACCCTAACGCTAACCCTAACCCCTAACGCTAACCCTAACCCTAAACCTAACCTAACCCTAACCCTAACCCTAACCCTAAACTGAACCCTAACCCTAACCCTAACCCTAACGCAAACCCTAACACAAACCCTAACCCTAACACTAACCCTAACCCTAACACTAACCCTAAACCTCACCCTAACCCTAACCCTAACCCTAAACCTAACCCTAACCCTAACCCTAACCCCTAACCATAACCCTAACCCTACCCTAACCCTAACCCTAACGTAAACCCTTACCCTAACCCTAACCCTAACACTAATCCTAACCCTAATTCTAACTCTAACCCTAACCCCTAACCCTAACCCTAACGCAAAACCTAACCCTAACCCTAATCCTAACCCTAAACCTTACCCTAACCCTAACCCAAACCCAAATCTAACCCTAACCCTAACCCAAACCCTAACCCTAACCCTAACCCTAACCCTAACCCTAAACCTAAACCATAACCATAACCCTAACCCTAACCCTACCCTAACCCTAACCCTAACCCATACCCTAACCCTAACCCTAACGCTAACACTAACCCCTAACGCTAACCCTAACCCTAAACCTAACCTAACCCTAACCCTAACCCTAACCCTAAAATGAACCCTAACCCTAACCCTAACCCTAACGCAAACCCTAACACAAACCCTAACCCTAACACTAACCCTAACCCTAACACTAACCCTAAACCTCACCCTAACACTAACCCTAACCCTAAACCTAACCCTAACCCTAACCCCTAACCATAACCCTAACCCTACCCTAACCCTAACGTAAACCCTAACCCTAACCCTAACCCTAACACTAACCCTAACCCTAATTCTAACTCTAACCCTAACGCAAACCCTAACCCTAACCCTAATCCTAACCCTAACCCTAACCCTTACCCTAAACATAACCCAAACCCAAACCCTAACCCTAACCGTAAACCTAACCCAAACGGTAACCCTAACCCTAACCCTAACCCTAACACTTACCCTTACCCTAACCCAAACCCAAACCCTACCCCTAACCCTAACCCTAACCCTAACCCTAACCCAAACCTTAACCCTAACCCTAACCCTAACTCTAACACTTACCCTAATCCCTAACCCTAACCCTAACCCTAACCCTACCCTAACCCTAACCCAAACCCTAACCCAACCCTAACGCAAACCCTAACCCTAACCCTAACCCTAACACTAAACCCTAACCCTAACCCTAACCCTAACCCTAACCCTTACCCTAACCGTAATCTAAACCATAACCCTAACCCTAACCCAAACCCTAAACCTAACCCTAACCCTAACCCTAAAATTAACCCTAACCCTAACCCTACCGTAAACCTAACCCTAACCCTAACCCTTACCCTAACCCTATTCCAAACCCTAAACCTAACCCTAACCGTAACCCTAACCCAA
>JAQJZF010000034.1:1082500-1085000 GCA_028537955.1 Microtus californicus | reverse complement strand
ACTAACCCTAACACTAACTCTAACCCTAACGCAAACCCTAACCCTAACCCTAACCATAACCCTAACCCTAACCCTAAACCCTAACCCTAACCCTAACCCTAACCCTAACCCTAAACCGAACTCTAACCCTATCCCTAACCCCTAACCCTAACCCTAACCCTAACCCTATCCTAACCGTAACCCTAACCCTAACCCTTACCCTAACCCTAACCCAAACCATAACCATAACCCTAACCCTAACCCTAACCCTAACCCTAACCCTAACCCAAACCCTAACCCCTAATGCTAACCCTAACCCTAACCCTAACCTAACCATAATTCTAACCTTAACCCTAACCCTAACCCTAACCCTAATCTGAACCCTAACCCTAACCCTAACCCTAACCCTCACGCAAACCCTAACCGTGACCATAACCCTAACCCTAACCTGAACACTAACCCTAACCCTAACACTAACCCTAATCCTAACCCTAACCCTAACCACTGTTCTAAATTCTAACAATACTTTGATACATCCCAAACAATGGATCTTCTTTTCACCGAAACACGTCTCTGTTTCTAACAAAAACGTTTCATGAAATTCATACACTTTCAAAAGAACGAGACTATCTTTCAAAGTAAACTTCTAAGGGGAAGAGGAACACTATTCTCAATCTAACAATACTTTGATACATCCCAAACAACGAATCTTCTTTTCAAAGAATCACGTTGTGTTTCTTACAGAAGCATTTCATGAAATTCATACACTTTCAAAAGAACGAGATTATCTTTCAAAGTAAAGCTTTTAAGGGGAAGAGGAACACTGTTCTCAATTCTACCAATAGTGTGAAACATCCCACACAATAAATCTTCTTTTCAAACAATCACGTCTACGTTTCTTACAAAAGCATTTCATGAAATTCATACACTTTCAGATGAATGTGAATATCTCTCAAATTAAAGCTTCTAAACAGAAGAGGAACACTGTTTTCAATTCTAACAATACTTTGATACATCCCAAACAACGAATCTTCTTTTCAAAGAAACACGTCTGTGTTTCTTACAAAAGCATTTCATGAAATTCATACACTTTCAAAAGAACGAGATTATCTTTCAAAGTATACCTTCTCATGGGAAGAGTAACACTGTTCTAAATTCTTTTTTTTAATCCTATGCCTTTCCCTAACCCTAACCCTAAACCCTAACCCTAACCCTAACCCTAACTGTAACCCTAACCCTAACCCTAACCATAAACCTAACCCTAACCCTAACGCTAACCCTAACCCCTAAGCCTAACCATAACCCTAACCCTACTCTAACCCAAACCCTAAACCTAACCCTAACCCTAACACTAATCCTAACCCTAAACCTAACCCTAACCCTAACCCCTAACCCTAACCCTAACGCAAAACCTAACCCTAACCCTAATCCTAACCCTAAACCTTACCCTAACCCTAACCCAAACCCAAATCTAACCCTAACCCTAACCCAAACCCTAACCCTAACCCTAACCCTAACCCTAACCCTAACCCTAACCCTAAACCTAAACCATAACCATAACCCTAACCCTAACCCTACCCTAACCCTAACCCTAACCCATACCTAACCCTAACCCTAACGCTAACACTAACCCCTAACGCTAACCCTAACCCTAAACCTAACCTAACCCTAACCCTAACCCTAAAATGAACCCTAACCCTAACCCTAACCCTAACGCAAACCCTAACACAAACCCTAACCCTAACACTAACCCTAACCCTAACACTAACACTAAACCTCACCCTAACACTAACCCTAACCCTAAACCTAACCCTAACCCTAACCCCTAACCATAACCCTAACCCTACCCTAACCCTAACCCTAACGTAAACCCTAACCCTAACCCTAACCCTAACACTAACCCTAACCCTAATTCTAACTCTAACCCTAACGCAAACCCTAACCCTAACCCTAACCCTAACCCTAACCCTAACCCTAACCCTTACCCTAAACATAACCCAAACCCAAACCCTAACCCTAACCGTAAACCTAACCCAAACGGTAACCCTAACCCTAACCCTAACCCTAACACTTACCCTTACCCTAACCCAAACCCAAACCCTACCCCTAAACCTAACCCTAACCCTAACCCAAACCTTAACCCTAACCCTAACCCTAACCCTAACTCTAACACTTACCCTAATCCCTAACCCTAACCCTAACCCTAACCCTACCCTAACCCTAACCCAATCCCTAACCCAACCCTAACGCAAACCCTAACCCTAACCCTAACCCTAACACTAAACCCTAACCCTAACCCTAACCCTAAACCTAACCCTTACCCTAACCGTAATCTAAACCCTAACCCTAACCCTAACCCAAACCCTAAACCTAACCCTAACCCTAACCCTAAAATTAACCCTAACCCTAAACCCTAACCCTAACCCTACCGTAAACCTAACCCTAACCCTAACCCTTACCCTAACCCTATTCCAAACCCTAAACCTAACCCTAACCGTAACCCTAACCCAAACCGTAACCC
>JAQJZF010000034.1:1055000-1060000 GCA_028537955.1 Microtus californicus | reverse complement strand
ACCCCTAACCCTAACCCTAAGCCTAACTCTACCCTAACCCAATTTCTAACCATAACCCTAAACCTAACACTAACCCTAACACTAACTCTAACCCTAACGCAAACCCTAACCCTAACCCTAACCATAACCCTAACCCTAACCCTAAACCCTAACCCTAACCCTAACCCTAACCCTAACCCTAAACCGAACTCTAACCCTATCCCTAACCCCTAACCCTAACCCTAACCCTAACCCTATCCTAACCGTAACCCTAACCCTAACCCTTACCCTAACCCTAACCCAAACCATAACCATAACCCTATTCCTAACCCTAACCCTAACCCTAACCCTAACCCAAACCCTAACCCCTAATGCTAACCCTAACCCTAACCCTAACCTAACCATAATTCTAACCTTAACCCTAACCCTAACCCTAACCCTAATCTGAACCCTAACCCTAACCCTAACCCTAACCCTCACGCAAACCCTAACCGTGACCATAACCCTAACCCTAACCTGAACACTAACCCTAACCCTAACACTAACCCTAATCCTAACCCTAACCCTAACCACTGTTCTAAATTCTAACAATACTTTGATACATCCCAAACAATGGATCTTCTTTTCACCGAAACACGTCTCTGTTTCTAACAAAAACGTTTCATGAAATTCATACACTTTCAAAAGAACGAGACTATCTTTCAAAGTAAACTTCTAAGGGGAAGAGGAACACTATTCTCAATCTAACAATACTTTGATACATCCCAAACAACGAATCTTCTTTTCAAAGAATCACGTTGTGTTTCTTACAGAAGCATTTCATGAAATTCATACAATTTCAAAAGAACGAGATTATCTTTCAAAGTAAAGCTTTTAAGGGGAAGAGGAACACTGTTCTCAATTCTACCAATAGTGTGAAACATCCCACACAATAAATCTTCTTTTCAAACAATCACGTCTACGTTTCTTACAAAAGCATTTCATGAAATTCATACACTTTCAGATGAATGTGAATATCTCTCAAATTAAAGCTTCTAAACAGAAGAGGAACACTGTTTTCAATTCTAACAATACTTTGATACATCCCAAACAACGAATCTTCTTTTCAAAGAAACACGTCTGTGTTTCTTACAAAAGCATTTCATGAAATTCATACACTTTCAAAAGAACGAGATTATCTTTCAAAGTATACCTTCTCATGGGAAGAGTAACACTGTTCTAAATTCTTTTTTTTAATCCTATGCCTTTCCCTAACCCTAACTCTAAACCCTAACCCTAACCCTAACCCTAACTGTAACCCTAACCCTAACCCTAACCATAAACCTAACCCTAACCCTAACGCAAACCCTAACCCTAACCCTAACGCTAACCCTAACCCTAACCTTAACCCTAACCCTAACCTAACCCAAACCGTAACCCTAACCCTAAACCTAACCCTAACCCTAACCCTAAACCTAACCCTAACACTAACCCTAACCCCTAACCCGAATCCTAAGCCTAACTCTACCCTAACCCAAACCCTAACCATAACCCTAACCCTAACCCTAACCTGAACCCTAACCCTAACCCTAACCCTAACCCTAAGGCAAACCCTAACACTAAACCTAACACTAACACTAATCCTAACAGTAAACCTAACTCTAAACCTAACCCTAACCCTAACCCAAATCCCTAACCTTAACAATAACCCAAAACCTAACCCTAAACCTAAACCTAACCCTAACCCTACCCTAACCCAAACCCTAACCCAAACCCTAAACCTAACCCTAACCCTAATCCTACCCCTAACCCTAACGCAAACCCTAACCCTAACACTAAACCCTAAACCTAAACCTAACCCGAACCCAAACCCTTACCCTAACCCTAACCCAAACCCAAACCCTAACCCTAACCCTAAACCTAACCCAAACCGTAACCCTAACCCTCACCCTAACCCTAACCCTAACCCTAAACCCTAACCCTAACCCTAACCCTAACTGTAACCCTAACCCTAACCATAAACCTAACCCTAACCCTAACGCTAACCATAACCCCTAACCCTAACCATAACCCTAACCCTACTCTAACCCAAACCCTAAACCTAACCCTAACCCTAACACTAATCCTAACCCTAACCTAACCCTAAACCAACCCCTAACCCTAAACCAAACCCTAACGCAAACCCTAACCCTAACCCTAATCCTAACCCTAAACCTTACCCTAACCCTAACCCAAACCCAAACCCTAACCCTAACCCAAACCCAAACCCTAACCCTAACCCTAAACCTAACCCAAACCGTAAACCTAACCCTCACCCGAACCCTAACCCTAACCCTAAACCCTAACCCTAACCCTAACTGTAACCCTAACCCTAACCATAAACCTAACCCTAACCCTAACGCTAACCCTAACCCCTAACCCAAACCATAACCCTAACCCTACTCTAACCCAAACCCTAAACCTAACCCTAACCCTAACACTAATCCTAACCCTAAACCTAACCCTAAACCTAACCCCTAACCCTAACCCTAACCCTAACGCAAACTCTAACCCTAACCCTAATCCTAACCCTAACCCTAACCCTAACCCTAACCCAAAACCTAACCCTAACCCTAACCCAAACCCTAACCTGAACCATAACCCTAATCCTAACCCTAACGTAAACCCTAAGCCTAACCCAACCCTAACACTAACCCTAACCCTAATTCTAACTCTAACCCTAACGCAAATCCTAACCCTAACCCTAACCCTAACACTAACCCTAACCCTAACCTAACCCAAACCGTAACCGTAACCCTAACCCTAACCCAAACCCTAACCCTTTCCCTAACCCTAACACTAACCCTAACCCCTAACCCTAACCCTAAGCCTAACTCTACCCTAACCCAATCCCTAACCATAACCCTAACCCTAACACTAACCCTAACACTAACTCTAACCCTAACGCAAACCCTAACCCTAACCCTAACCCTAACTATAACCCTAACCCTAACCCTAACCCTAACCCTAACCCTAACCCTAACCCTTACCCTAACCCTAACGCAAACACTAACCCTAACCCTAACCCTAATCCTAACTATAACACTTACCCTAACCCCTAACCCTAACCCTAACCCTAACCCTACCCTAAACCTAACCCTAACCCAAACCCTAACCCTAACCCTAACGCAACCCTAACCCTAACCCTAAGCCTAAACCTAACACTAACACTAAACCCTAACCCTAACCCTAACCCAAAACCTAACCCTAACCCTAATATTAACCCTAACCCTAAACCCTAACCCGAACCCTAACCCTACCGTAAATCTAACCCTAAACCTAACCCTTACCCTAACCCTAATCCAAACCCAAAACCTAACCCTAACCGTAACCCTAACCCAAACCGTAACCCTAACCCTAACCCTAACCCTAAGACTAACCCTAAACCTAACCCTACCCTAATCCTAACCCTAAAGCTTACCCTAACCCTAACCCTAACCCTAACCCTAACACTAACACTAACCCTAACACAAACCCTAACCCTAACCCTAACCCTAACCCTAACCCTAACTAACCATAACCCTAACCCTAACCGTAACCCTAACCCTAACCCTAACCCTAAACCTAACCTGACCCTAACCCTAACCCTAACCCTAACCCTAAACTGAACCCTA
Source organism: Microtus californicus (assembly GCA_028537955.1). NCBI lineage: Eukaryota > Metazoa > Chordata > Mammalia > Rodentia > Cricetidae > Microtus > Microtus californicus. Next base: position 1,056,389 of record JAQJZF010000034.1, on the reverse strand, counting down.
ACCCTAACCCTAACCCTAACGCAAACCCTAACCCAAACCCTAACCCTAACACTAACCCAAACCCTAACACTAACCTTAAACCTCACCCTAACCCTAACCCTAACTCTAACCCTAACTCTAACCCTTACCCTAACCCTAACCAAAACCCTATAGCTAACCCTAACCCTAACCCAAAACCTAACCCTAACCCTAACCCTAAATCTAAGGCTAACCGTAACCCCTAACCCTAACCCTAACCCTACCCTAACCATAACCCTAACCCTTACCCTAACCCTAACCCTAACCTGAACCCTAACCCTAACCCTAACCCTAACCCTAAGGCAAACCCTAACACTAAACCTAACACTAACCCTAACCCTAACAGTAAACCTAAATCTAAACCTAACCCTAACCCTAACCCAAATCCCTAACCTTAACACTAACCCAAAACTTAACCCTAACCCTAACCCTAACCCTAACCATAACCTTAACCCTAACCCTAACGTAAACCCTAAGCCTAACCCAACCCTAACACTAACCCTAACCCTAATTCTAACTCTAACCCTAACGCAAACCATAACCCTAACCCTAACCCTAACCCTAACCTAACCCAAACCGTAAACCTAACCCTAACCCTAACCCTAGCCCTAACCCTAACCCTAACCCCTAACCCTAACCCTAAGCCTAACTCTACCCTAACCCAATTTCTAACCATAACCCTAAACCTAACACTAACCCTAACACTAACTCTAATCCTAATGCAAACCCTAACCCTAACCCTAACCATAACCCTAACCCTAACCCTAAAACCTAACCCTAACCCTAACCCTAACCCTAAACCGAACTCTAACCCTATCCCTAACCCCTAACCCTAACCCTAACCCTAACCCTATCCTAACCGTAACCCTAACCCTAACCCTTACCCTAACCCTAACCCAAACCATAACCATAACCCTATTCCTAACCCTAACCCTAACCCTAACCCTAACCCTAACCCAAACCCTAACCCCTAATGCTAACCCTAACCCTAACCCTAACCTAACCATAATTCTAACCTTAACCCTAACCCTAACCCTAACCCTAATCTGAACCCTAACCCTAACCCTAACCCTAACCCTAACCCTCACGCAAACCCTAACCGTGACCATAACCCTAACCCTAACCTGAACACTAACCCTAACCCTAACACTAACCCTAATCCTAACCCTAACCCTAACCACTGTTCTAAATTCTAACAATACTTTGATACATCCCAAACAATGGATCTTCTTTTCACCGAAACACGTCTCTGTTTCTAACAAAAACGTTTCATGAAATTCATACACTTTCAAAAGAACGAGACTATCTTTCAAAGTAAACTTCTAAGGGGAAGAGGAACACTATTCTCAATCTAACAATACTTTGATACAT
>JAQJZF010000034.1:1045000-1047500 GCA_028537955.1 Microtus californicus | reverse complement strand
AACCCTAACCGTAATCCTAACACTAACCCTAACCCTAACCCTAATCCTAACACTAAGCGTAACCCTAACCCTAACTGTAATCCTAACCCTAACCGTAACCCTAACCCTAACCCCTAATCCTAACCCTAATCCTAACCCTAACCTTAACCCTAACACTAACCCTAACCCCTAACCCTAACCCTAAGCCTAACTCTACCCTAACCCAAACCCTTACCATAACCCTAACCCTAACACTAACCCTAACACTAACTCTAACCCTAACGCAAACCCTAAACCTAACCCTAACCCTAACCGTAACCCTAACCCTAACCCTAACCCTTACCCTAACCCTAACCCAAACCCTAACCCTAACCCTAACCCTAACCCAAACTTTAACCCTAACCCTAACCCTAACCCTAACCCTTAACCTAAACCTAACCCTAACCTTAACCCTAACCCTAACCCTCACCAAAACCCTAAACCTAACTGTAACCATTACCCTAACCCTAACCCAAACCCAAATCCTAACCCTAACCCTAAACCTAACCCTAACACTAACCCTAAACCTAACCCTAACCCTAACCCTTACCCTTACCCTAACCCAAACCAAAATCCTAACACTAACCCTAACCCTAACCCTAACCCAAACCTTAACCCTAACCCTAACACTTACCCTAACCCCTAACCCTAACCCTAACCCTAACCCTAACCCTACCCTAACCCTAACCCTAACCCAAACCCTAAACCTAAACCTAACCCTAACGCAAACCCTAAACCTAACCCTAACCCTAAACTTAACCCTAACTCTAAACTCTAACTCTAACCCTAACCCTAACCTTTACTCTAACCGTAATCCAAACCCTAACACAAACCCTAAACCGAACGCTAACCCTAACCCTAATATTAACCCTAACCCTAAACCCTAACCCTAACCCTACCGAAACCCTAAACCTAACCCTAACACTTACCCTAACCCCAATCCCAACCCTAAACCTAACCCTAACCGTAACCCTAACCCAAACCGTAAGCCTAACCCTAACCCTAACCCTAAGCCTAAGCCTAACCCTAACCCTACCCTATTCCTAACCCTAATCCTTACCCTAACCCTAACACTAACCTTAACCCTAACCCTAACCCTAACAATAAGCGTAACCCTAACCCTAACTGTAACCCTAACCCTAACCGTAACCCTAATGCTAACCCTAACCGTAACCCTAACCATAACACTATCCCTAACCCCTAACCCTAACCCTAAGCCAAACCCTACCATAACCCAAACCCTAACCATAACACTAACCCTAACACTAACCCTAACCCTAACTCTAACCCTAACGCAAACCCTAACCCTAACCCTAACCGTAATCCTAACACTAACCCTAACCCTAACCCTAACCCTAACACTAAACCCTAACCTTAACCCTAACCCTAACCATAACCCTAACTCTAAAAGGAAGAGGAACACTGTTCTAAATTCTTTTTTTTACCCTAACCCTAACCCTAACCCTAACCCTACCCTAAACCAAAGCCTAAATCTAACCCTAACCCTAACCCAAACACTAAACTTAACCCTAACCCTAACCCTAACCCTAACACTAACCCTAAACCTAACCCAAACCGTAACCCTAACCCTAACCCTAACCCTAACCCTAAACCCTAACCCTAACTGTAACCCTAACCCTAACCATAAACCTAAACCTAACCCTAACGCTAACCCTAACCACTAACCCTAACCATAACCCTAACCCTACTCTAACCCAAACCCTAAAACCAACCCTAACCCTAACACTAATCCTAACCCTAAACCTAACCCTAACCCTAACCCCTAACCCTAACCCTAACGCAAACCCTAACCCTAACCCTAATCCTAACCCTAAACCTTACCCTAACCCTAAACCAAACCCTTATCCTAACCCTAAGCCTAACACAAATCCTAACCATAACCCTAACCCTAAACCCTAACCCTAACCCTAACCCTAACCTAACCCTAACCCTAACCCTAACCCTAACCCTAAACTGAACCCTAACCCTAACCCTAACCCTAACCCAAACCCTAACCCAAACCCTAACCATAACACTAACCCTAACCCTAACACTAACCTTAAACCTCACCCTAACCCTAACCCTAACCCTAACCCTAACCCTAACCCTAACTCTATCCCTAACCCTAACCCTTACCCTAACCCAAACCCAAACCCTATAGCTAACCCTAACCCTAAACCTAACCCAAATCCTAACCCTAACCCTAACCCTCAATCTAAGGCTAACCGTAACCCCTAACCCTAACCCTAACCCTAACCCTACCCTAACCATAACTCTAACCCTAACCCTAACCCTAACCCTAACCTGAACCCTAACCCTAACCCTAACCCTAACCCTAACCCTAACCCTAAGGCAAACCCTAACAATAAACCTAACACTAACCCTAATCTTAACAGTAAACCTAACTCTAAACCTAACCCTAACCCTAACACAAATCCCTAACATTAACACTAACCCAAAACCTAACCCTAACCATAACCCT
>JAQJZF010000034.1:1037500-1040000 GCA_028537955.1 Microtus californicus | reverse complement strand
ACCCTAAACTGAACCCTAACCCTAAACCTAACCCTAACCCTAACGCAAACCCTAACCATTACCCTAACCCTAACCCAAAACCTAACCCTAACCCTAACCCTAACTCTAACCCTAACCATAACCCTAACCCTAACCCCTAACGCTAACCCTAACCCTAACCCTAACCTAACCCTAACCCTAACCCTAACACTAAGCGTAACCCTAACCCTAACCCTAACACTAAGCGTAACCCTAACCCTAACTGTAACCCTAACCCTAAACCTAACCCTAACCCAAAACTTAACCGTAATCCTATCCCTAACCCTAACTCTAACACTAACCCTAACCCCTAAACCTAATCCTATCCCTAAAGCAAACCCTATCCCTAACCCTAACCCTAACCCTAACACTAAACCCTTACCCTAACCCTAACCCTAACCCTAATCCTAACCCTTACACTAACCGTAATCCATACCCTAACCCTAACCCTAACCCTAACTCTAACACTTACCCTAACCCCTAACCCTAACCCAAACCCTAACCCTACCCTAAACCTAACCCTAACCCAAACCCTAACCCTAACCCTAACGCAACCCTAACCCTAACCCTAAGCCTAAACCTAACACTAACACTAAACCCTAACCCTAACCCTAACCCAAACCCTAACCCTAACCCTAACCCTAACCCTAACCCTAACCCTAACCCTAACCCTACCCTAACCCAAACCCTAACCCTAACCCAAACCCTAAACCTAACCCTAACCCTAACCCTAACGCAAACCCTAACCCTAACACTAACATTAAACCCTAAACCTAACCCTAACCCGAACCCAAACACTTACCCTAACCCTAACCCAAACCCAAACCCTATCCCTAACCCTAAACCTAACCCAAACCGTAACCCTAACCCTCACCCTAACCGTAACCCTAACCCTAACCCTAACCCTAACCCTCACCCTAACCCTAACCCTAACTGTAACCCTAACCCTAACCATAAACCTAACCCTAACCCTAACGATAACCCTAACCCCTAACCCTAACCCTAACCCTAACCCTACTCTAAACCAAACCCTAAACCTAACCCTAACCCTAACACTAATACTAACCCTAAACCTAACCCTAACCCTAACCCCTAACCCTAACCCTAACCCTAACGCAAACCCTAACCATAACCCTAATCCTAACCCTAAACCTTACCCTAACCCTAACCCAAACCCTAACCCTAACCCTAACCCTAACCCGAACCCAAATCCTAACCCTAACCCTAACCCTAACCCTAAACCCTAACCCTAACCCTAATCATAACCCTACCCTAACCCTAACCCTAACCCATACCCTAACCCTAACCCTAACGCTAACCCTAACCCCTAACGCTAAACCTAACCCTAACCCTAACCCTAACCTAACCCTAACCCTAACCCTAACCCTAACCCAAACCCTAACCCTAAACTGAACCCTAACCCTAACCCTTACCCTAACCCTAACGCAAACACTAACCCAAACCCTAACCCTAAAATTAACCCTAACCCTAACACTAACCCTAAACCTCACCCTAACCCTAACCCTAACCCGAACTCTAACCCTAACCCTAACCCTTACCCTAACCCTAACCCAAACCCTATAGCTAACCCTAACCCTAACTATAACCCAAATCCTAACCCTAACCCTAACCCTAAATCTAAGGCTAACCGTAACCCCTAACCCTAACCCTAACCCTACCCTAACCATAACCCTAACACTAACCCAAACCCTAACCCTAACCTGAACCCTAACCCTAACCCTAACCCTAAGGCAAACCCTAACACTAAACCTAACAGTAACCCTAACCCTAACAGTGAACCTAACTCTAAACCTAACCCTAACCCTAACCCAAATCCCTAACCTTAACACTAACCCAAAACCTAACCCTAACCCTAACCCTAACTCTAACCCTAACCATAACCCTAACCCTAACCCCTAACGCTAACCCTAACCCTAACCTAACCCTAACCCTAACCCTAACCCTAAACTGAACCCTAACCCTAACCCTAACCCTAACCCTAACGCAAACCCTAACCATTACCCTAACCCTAACCCAAAACCTAACCCTAACCCTAACCCTAACTCTAACCCTAACCATAACCCTAACCCTAACCCCTAACGCTAACCCTAACCCTAACCCTAACCTAACCCTAACCCTAACCCTAACACTAAGCGTAACCCTAACCCTAACCCTAACACTAAGCGTAACCCTAACCCTAACTGTAACCCTAACCCTAAACCTAACCCTAACCCAAAACTTAACCGTAATCCTATCCCTAACCCTAACTCTAACACTAACCCTAACCCCTAAACCTAATCCTATCCCTAAAGCAAACCCTATCCCTAACCCTAACCCTAACCCTAACACTAACCCTAACCCTAACCCTAACTCTAACCCTATCCCTAACCCTAACCCTAAACCCTAACCCTAACCCTAACCCTAACCCTAACTCTAAGGGGAAGAGGAACACTGTTCTAAACTCTTTTTTTAACCCTAACCC
>JAQJZF010000034.1:1020000-1022500 GCA_028537955.1 Microtus californicus | reverse complement strand
AACCCTAACCCTAACCCTAACCCTAACCCTAACCTAAACCTAACCCTAACCCTAAACTGAACCCTAATCCTAACCCTAACCCTTACGCAAACCCTAACACAAACCCTAACCCTAACACTAACCCTAAACCTAACACTAACCCTAACCCTTAAACCTAACCCTAAGCCTAACCCTACCCTAACCCAAACCCTAACCATAACCCTAACCCTAACACTAACCCTAATCCTAACTCTAGCCCTAACGCAAACCCTAACCCTAACCTTAACCCTAACCCTAACCTGAACCCTAACCCTAACCTGAACCCTAACCCTAACCCTAACCCTAACTCTATCCCTAACCCTAACCCTTACCCCAACCCTAACCCAAACCCTTTAGCTAACCCTAACCCTAACCCTAACCCAAATCTTAACCCTAACCCTAACCCTAAATCTAAGGCTAACCGTAACCCCTAACCCTAACCCTAACCCTAACCCTACCCTAATCATAACCCTAACCCTAACCCTAACCCTAACCCTAACCCTAACCCTAACCCTAACATGAACCCTAACCCTAACCCTAACCCTAAGGCAAACCCTAACACTAAACCTAACACTAACCCTAATCCTAACAGTAAACCTAACTCTAAACCTAACCTTAACCATAACCCAAATCCCTAACCTTAACACTAACCCAAAACCTAACCCTAACCCTAACCCTAACCCTAAACCCTAACCCTAACCCTAACCCTAACCCAAACCCTAACCCTAACCCTAAACATAACCCAAACCGTAACCCTAACCCTAACCCTAACCCTAACCCTAAACCCTAACCCTAACCCTAACTGTAACCCTAACCCTAACCCTAAACATAAACCTAACCCTAACCCTAACGCTAACCCTAACCCCTAACCCTAACCATAACCCTAACCCTAACCCTACTGTAACCCAAACCCTAAACCTAACCCTAACCGTAACACTAATCCTAACCCGTAAACCTAACCCTAACCCTAACCCCTAACCCTAACCCTAACCCTAACGCAAACCCTAACCCTAACACTAACCCTAACCATAAACCTAACCCTAACCCTAACACTAACCCTAACGCCTAACCCTAACCCTAACCCTAACCCTAACCCTAAACCCTAACCCTAACCCTAACCATAACCCTACCCTAAACCTAACACTAACCCATACCCTAACCCTAACCCTAACGCTAACCCTAACCCCTAACGCTAACCCTAACCCTAACCCTAACCTAACCCTAACCCTAACCCTAACCCTAAACTGAACCCTAACCCTAAACCTAACCCTAACCCTAACGCAAACCCTAACCCAAACCCTAACCCTAACACTAACCCTAACCCTAACACTAACCCTAACCCTAACTCTAACCCTAACGCAAACCCTAACCCTAACCCTAACCCTAACCCTAACCTGAACCCTAACCCTAACCTGAACCCTAACCCTAACCCTAACCCTAACTCTATCCCTAACCCTAACCCTTACCCCAACCCTAACCCAAACCCTTTAGCTAACCCTAACCCTAACCCTAACCCAAATCCTAACCCTAACCCTAACCCTAAATCTAAGGCTAACCGTAACCCCTAACCCTAACCCTAACCCTAACCCTACCCTAATCATAACCCTAACCCTAACCCTAACCCTAACCCTAACCCTAACATGAACCCTAACCCTAACCCTAACCCTAACCCTAAGGAAAACCCTAACACTAAACCTAACACTAACCCTAATCCTAACAGTAAACCTAACTCTAAACCTAACCTTAACCATAACCCAAATCCCTAACCTTAACACTAACCCAAAACCTAACCCTAACCCTAACCCTAACCCTAAACACTAACCCTAACCCTAACCCTAACCCAAACCCTAACCCTAACCCTAAACATAACCCAAACCGTAACCCTAACCCTAACCCTAACCCTAACCCTAACCCTAAACCCTAACCCTAACCCTAACTGTAACCCTAACCCTAACCCTAACCATAAACCTAACCCTAACCCTAACGCTAACCCTAACCCCTAACCCTAACCATAAACCTAACCCTAACCCTACTCTAACCCAAACCCTAAACCTAACCCTAACCCTAACACTAATCCTAACCCTAAACCTAACCCTAACCCTAACCCCTAACCCTAACCCTAACCCTAACGCAAACCCTAACCCTAACCCTAACCCTAACCATAAACCTAACCCTAACCCTAACGCTAACCCTAACCCCTAACCCTAACCCTAACCCTAACCCTAAACCCTAACCCTAACCCTAACCATAACCCTACCCTAAACCTAACACTAACCCATACCCTAACCCTAACCCTAACGCTAAACCTAACCCCTAACGCTAACCCTAACCCTAACCCTAACCTAACCCTAACCCTTACCCTAACCCTAAACTGAACCCTAACCCTAAACCTAACCCTAACCCTAACGCAAACCCTAACCCAAACCATAACCCTAACACTCACCCTAACCCTAACACTAACCCTAAACCTCACCCTAAACCT
>JAQJZF010000034.1:990000-995000 GCA_028537955.1 Microtus californicus | reverse complement strand
CTAACCCTAAGCCTAACCCTACCCTAACCCAAACCTAACCATAACCCTAACCCTAACACTAACCCTAATCCTAACTCTAACCCTAACGCAAACCCTAACCCTAACTCTAACCCTAACTCTAACAGTAACCCTAACCCTAACCCTAACCCAAACCCTAACCCTAACCCAAACCCTAAACCTAACCCTAACCCTAACCCTAACCCAAATCCTAACCCTAAACCTAACCCTAAATCTAAGGCTAAACGTAACCCCTAACCCTAAACCTAACCCTAACCTTAACCCTAACCCTAACCCTTACCCTAACCCTAACCCAAACCCTAACCCTAACCCTAACCCTAAACCTAACCCTAACCCTAACCCTAACCCTTACCCTTATCCTAACCGTAATTCATACCCTAAACCTAAACCTAACCCAAACCCTAAACCTAACCCTAACCCTAACCCTAACCCTACCCTAAACCTAACCCTACCCTAACCCAAACCTAACCATAACCCTAACCCTAAACCCTAACCCTAACCCTAACCCTAACCCTAACCCTAACCCAAAGCCTAAACCTAACCCTAACCCTAACCCTGACCCTTACCCTAACCCTAAACCCTAACCCTAACCCTAACCTGAACCCTAACCCTAACCTGATCCCTAACCCTAACCCTAACCCTAACCCTAACTCTATCACTAACCCTAACCCTTACCCCAACCCTAACCCAAACCCTTTAGCTAACCCTAACCTTAACCCTAACCCAAATCTTAACCCTAACCCTAACACTAAAAATAAGGCTAACCGTAACCCCTAACCCTAACCCTAACCCTAACCCTACCCTTACCATAACCCTAACCCTAACCCTAACCCTAACCCTAACCTGAACCCTAACCCTAACTTTAACCCTAACCCTAAGGCAAACTCTAACACTAAACCTAACACTAACCCTAATCCTAACAGTAAACCTACTCTAAACCTAACCCTAACCATAACCCAAATCCCTAACCTTAACACTAACCCAAAACCTAACCCTAACCCTAACCCTAACCCTAAACCCTAACCCTAACCCTAACCCAAACCCTAACCCTAACCCTAAACATAACCCAAACCGTAACCCTAACCCTAACCCTAACCCTAACCCTAACCCTAAACCCTAACCCTAACCCTAACTGTAACCCTAACCCTAACCCTAACCATAAACCTAACCCTAACCCTAACGCTAACCCTAACCCCTAACCCTAACCATAACCCTAACCCTAACCCTACTCCAACCCAAACCCTAAACCTTACCCTAACCCTAACCCAAACCCTAACCCTAACCCTAACCTTAACCCTAACCCTAACCCAAATCCTAACCCTAACCCTAACCCTAAACAATAACCCTAACCCTAACCATAACCCTACCCTAAACCTAACCCTAACCCATACCCTAACCCTAACCCTAACGCTAACGCTAACCCTAACCCCTAACGCTAACCCTAACCCTAACCCTAACCTAACACTAACCCTAACCCTAACCCTAACCCTAACCCTAAACTGAACCCTAACCCTAACCGTAACCCTAACCCTAACCGTAACGCAAACCCTAACCCAAACCCTAACCCTAACACTAACCCTAACCCTAACACTAACCCTAAACCTCACCCTAAACCTCACCCTAACCCTAACCCTAACTCTAACCCTAACCTGAACCCTTACCCTAACCCTAACCCAAACCCTATAGCTAACCCTAACCCTAACCCTAACCCAAATCCTAACACTAACCCTAACCCTAAATCTAAGGCTAACCGTAACTTCTAACCCTAACCCTAACCCTAAGCCTACCCTAACCATAACCCTAACCCTAACCCAAACCCTAACCCTAACCTGAACCCTAACCCTAACCCTAACCCTAAGGCAAACCAAACACTAAACCTAACACTAACCCTAACCCTAACAGTAAACCTAACTCTAAACCTAACCCTAACCCTAACCCAAATCCCTAACCTTAACACTAACCCAAAACCTAACCCTAACCCTAACCCTAACCGTAACCCTAACCCTAACCCCTAATCCTAACACTAACCCTAACCCCAACACTAACCCTAACCCCTAACCCTAACCCTAAGCCTAACCCTACCCTAACCCAAACCCTAACCATAACCCTAACCCTAACCCAAAGCCTAAACCTAACCCTAACCCTAACCCTAACCCTGACCCTAACCCTAAACCCTAACCCTAATCCTAACCCGAACCCTAACCCTAACCTGAACCCTAACCCTAACCCTAACCCTAACTCTATCCCTAACCCTAACCCTTACCCCAACCCTAACCCAAACCCTTTAGCTAACCCTAACCCTAACCCTAACCTAAATCCTAACCCTAACCCTAACCCTAACCCTAACCCTACCCTAACCATAACCCTAACACTAACCCTAACCCTAACCCTAACCTAAACCTAACCCTAACCCTAAACTGAACCCTAACCCTAACCCTAACCCTAACGCAAACCCTAACACAAACCCTAACCCTAACACTAACCCTAACCCTAACACTAACCCTAACCCTTAAACCTAACCCTAAGCCTAACCCTACCCTAACCCAAACCCTAACCATAACCATAACCCTAACACTAACCCTAACCCTAACTCTAACCCTAACGCAAACCCTAACCCTAACCCTAACCCTATCCCTAACCCTAAACCTAACCCTAACCCAAACACTAAACCTAACCCTAACCCTAACCCTACCCCTACCCTAAACCTAACCCTAACACTAACCCTAACCCTAACCCTTACCCTAACCCTAACCCAAATCCTAACCCTAACCCTTACCCTAACCCAAACACTAAACTTAACCCTAACCCTAACCCTAACACTAAAGCTAACACTAACCCTAACCCCTAACCCTAACCTTAAACCTACCCTAACCCAAACACTAACCCTAACCCAAACCCTAAACCTAACCCTAACCCTAACCCTAACCCTAACCCTAACGCAAACCCTAACCCTAACCCTAACACTAAACCCTAAACCTAACCCTAACCCTAACCCTAAACCCTAACCCTAACCCTAACCCTAACCCAAAGCCTAAACCTAACCCTAACCCTAACCCTGACCCTAACCCTAACCCTAAACCCTAACCCTAACCTGAACCCTAACCCTAACCTGATCCCTAACCCTAACCCTAACCCTAACTCTATCCCTAACCCTAACCCTATCCTGAACCCTAACCCTAACCCTAACCCTAACCCTAACCCTTACCCCAACCCTAACCCAAACCCTTTAGCTAACCCTAACCCTAACCCTAACCCAAATCCTAACCCTAACCCTAACCCTAAATCTAAGGCTAACCGTAACCCCTAACCCTAACCCTAACCCTACCCCAACCATAACCCTAACCCTATCCCTAACCCTAACCCTAACCTGAACCCTAACCCTAACCCTAACCCTAACCCTAAGGCAAACCCTAACACTAAACCTAACACTAACCCTTATCCTAACAGTAATCCTAACTCTAAACCTAACCCTAACCATAACACAAATCTCTAACCTTAACACTAACCCAAAACCTAACCCTAACCCTAACCCTAACCCTAACCCTAAACCCTAACCCTAACCCTAACCCTAACTGTAACCCTAACCCTAACCCTAACCATAAACCTAACCCTAACCCTAACGCTAACCCTAACCCCTAACCCTAACCATAACCCTAACCCTAACCCTACTCTAACCCAAACCCTAAACCTAACCCTAACCCTAACACTAATCCTAATCCTAAACCTAACCCTAACCCTAACCCCTAACCCTAACCCTAACGCAAACCCTAACCCTAAACCTAATCCTAACCCTAAACCTTACCCTAACCCTAACCCAAACCCTAACCCTAACCCTAACCTTAACCCTACCTCTAACCCAAATCCTAACCCTAACCCTAACACTAAACCCTAACCCTAACCTTAACCATAACCCTACCCTAAACCTAACCCTAACCCATACCCTATCCCTAACCCTAACGCTAACCCTAACCCCTAACGCTAACCCTAACCTAACCCTAACCCTAACCCTAACCCTAAACTGAACCCTAACCCTAATCCTAACCCTAACGCAAACCCTAACCCAAACCCTAACACTAACCCTAACCCTAACACTAACCCTAAACCTCACCCTAAACCTCACCCTAACCCTAACACAAACCCTAACTCTAACCCTAACCCTAACCCTTACCCTAACCCTAACCCAAACTCTATAGCTAACCCTAACCCTAAACCTAACCCAAAACCTAACCCTAACCCTAACCCTAAATCTAAGGCTAACCGTAACTTCTAACCCTAACCCTAACCCTAAGCCTACCCTAACCATAACCCTAACCCTAACCCAAACCCTAACCCTAACCTGAACCCTAACCCTAACCCTAACCCTAAGGCAAACCAAACACTAAACCTAACACTAACCCTAACCCTAACAGTAAACCTAACTCTAAACCTAACCCTAACCCTAACCCAAATCCCTAACCTTAACACTAACCCAAAACCTAACCCTAACCCTAACCCTAACTCTAACCCTAACCATAACCCTAAAACTAACCCTAACGTAAACCCTAAGCCTAAACCAACCATAACACTAACCCTAACCCTAATCCTAACTCTAATCCTAACGCAAACCCTAACCCTAACCCTAACCCTAACCTAACCCAAAACGTAACCCTAACCCTAACCCTAACACTAACACTAACCCTAACCCTAATTCTAACTCTAACCCTAACGCAAACCCTAACCCTAACCCTAACCCTAACCTAACCCAAAACGTAACCCTAACCCTAACCCTAACACTAACACTAACCCTAACCCTAACCCTAACTCTAACCCTAACACTAAGCGTAACCCTAACCCTAACTGTAACCCTAACCCTAAACCTAACCCTAACCCAAACCTTAACCCTAATCCTATCCATAACTTTAACCCTAACTATAACAGTAACCCTAACCCCTAACCCTAACCCTAACCATAACCCTACCCTAACCCTAAACTTAACCCAAACC
>JAQJZF010000034.1:985000-987500 GCA_028537955.1 Microtus californicus | reverse complement strand
AACCCTAAACCCTAACCCTAACCTGAACCCTAACCCTAACCTGATCCCTAACCCTAACCCTAACCCTAACTCTATCCCTAACCCTAACCCTAACCTGAACCCTAACCCTAACCCTAACCCTAACCCTAACCCTAACCCTTACCCCAACCCTAACCCAAACCCTTTAGCTAACCCTAACCCTAACCCTAACCCAAATCCTAACCCTAACCCTAACCCTAAATCTAAGGCTAACCGTAACCCCTAACCCTAACCCTAACCCTACCCCAACCATAACCCTAACCCTATCCCTAACCCTAACCCTAACATGAACCCTAACCCTAACCCTAACCCTAACCCTAAGGCAAACCCTAACACTAAACCTAACACTAACCCTAATCCTAACAGTAATCCTAACTCTAAACCTAACCCTAACCATAACACAAATCCCTAACCTTAACACTAACCCAAAACCTAACCCTAACCCTAACCCTAACCCTAACCCTAAACCCTAACCCTAACCCTAACCCTAACTGTAACCCTAACCCCTAACCCTAACCATAACCCTAACCCTAACCCTACTCTAACCCAAACCCTAAACCTAACCCTAACCCTAACACTAATCCTAATCCTAAACCTAACCCTAACCCTAACCCCTAACCCTAACCCTAACGCAAACCCTAACCCTAAACCTAATCCTAACCCTAAACCTTACCCTAACCCTAACCCAAACCCTAACCCTAACCCTAACCTTAACCCTACCTCTAACCCAAATCCTAACCCTAACCCTAACACTAAACCCTAACCCTAACCCTAACCATAACCCTACCCTAAACCTAACCCTAACCCATACCCTAACCCTAACCCTAACGCTAACCCTAACCCCTAACGCTAACCCTAACCTAACCCTAACCCTAACCCTAACCCTAAACTGAACCCTAACCCTAATCCTAACCCTAACGCAAACCCTAACCCAAACCCTAACACTAACCCTAACCCTAACACTAACCCTAAACCTCACCCTAAACCTCACCCTAACCCTAACACAAACCCTAACTCTAACCCTAACCCTAACCCTTACCCTAACCCTAACCCAAACTCTATAGCTAACCCTAACCCTAAACCTAACCCAAATCCTAACCCTAACCCTAACCCTAAATCTAAGGCTAACCGTAACTTCTAACCTTAACCCTAACCCTACGCCTACCCTAACCATAACCCTAACCCTAACCCAAACCCTAACCCTAACCTGAACCCTAACCCTAACCCTAACCCTAAGGCAAACCAAACACTAAACCTAACACTAACCCTAACCCTAACAGTAAACCTAACTCTAAACCTAACCCTAACCCTAACCCAAATCCCTAACCTTAACACTAACCCAAAACCTATCCCTAACCCTAACCCTAACGCTAACCCTAACCATAACCCTAAATCTAACCCTAACGTAAACCCTAAGCCTAACCCAACCATAACACTAACCCTAACCCTAATCCTAACTCTAACCCTAACGCAAACCCTAACCCTAACCCTAACCCTAACCTAACCCAAAACGTAACCCTAACCCTAACCCTAACACTAACACTAACCCTAACCCTAATTCTAACTCTAACCCTAACGCAAACCCTAACCCTAACCCTAACCCTAACCTAACCCAAAACGTAACCCTAACCCTAACCCTAACACTAACACTAACCCTAACCCTAACCCTAACTCTAACCCTAACACTAAGCGTAACCCTAACCCTAACTGTAACCCTAAACCTAAACCTAACCCTAACCCAAACCTTAACCCTAATCCTATCCATAACTTTAACCCTAACTATAACAGTAACCCTAACCCCTAACCCTAACCCTAACCATAACCCTACCCTAACCCTAAACTTAACCCAAACCCTAACCCTAACCCTAACCCTAACCCTAAAGCAAACCCTATTCCTAACCCTAACCCTAACCCTAACACTAAACCCTAACCCTAACCCTAACCCTAACCCTAACCCTTACACTAACCGTAATCCATACCCTAACCCTAACCCTAACCCAAACCCTAAACCTAACCCTAACCCTAACCATAACGCTAACACTAACACTAAACCCTAAACTTAAACCTAACCCTAACCCTAACCCTTACCCTCACCGTAATCCAAACCCTAACCCTAACCCTAACCCTAACCCTAACCCAAACCCTAAACCTAACCCTAACCATAACCATAAACATAACCCTAACCCTAAACCCTAACCGTAACCCTAACCCTACCGTAACCCTAACCCTGACCCTAACCCTTACCATAACCCTAACCCTAACTCTAACCCTAACTCTAACCCTAACCCTAACACTAACCCTAACCCTAAAACCTAACCCTAACCCTAACCCTAACCCTAACTCTAAAGGGGAAGAGGAACACTGTTCTAAATTCTTTTTTTTAATCCTAACCCTAACCCTAACCCTAGCCCTAACCCTAACGCTTACCCTAACCCTAACCCAAACCCAAATCCTAACCGTAACCCTAAACCTAACCTAAACC
>JAQJZF010000034.1:962500-967500 GCA_028537955.1 Microtus californicus | reverse complement strand
ACCCTAACCCTAACCCTAACGCAACACTAACCCTAAACCTAAGCCTAAACCTAACACTAACACTAAACCCTAACCCTAACCCTAACACTTACCCTAACCGTAATCCAAACCCTAACCCTAACCCTAACCCAAACCTTAAAGCTAACCCTAACCCTAACATTAATCCTAACTCTAAACCCTAACCCTAACCCTAACCCTACCGTAACTCTAACCCTAACCCTAACCCTTACCCTAACCCTAATCCAAACCGAAAACCTAACCCTAACCCTAACCCTAACCCTAACCCTAACCCTAAACCCTAACCCTAACCCTAACCCTAACCCAAAATCTAAGGCTAACCGTAACCCCTAACCCTAACCATAACCCTACCCTAACCATAACCCTAACCCTTTCCCTAACCGTAACCCTAACCTGAACCCTAACCCTAACCCTAATGCAAACCCTAACACTAAACCTAACACTAACCCTAACCCTAACAGTAAACCTAACTCTAAACTTAACCCTAACCCTAACCCAAATCCCTAACCTTAACACTAACCCCAAACCTAACCCTAACCCTAACCCTAACCCTAACCATAACCCTAACCCTAACCCTAACGTAAACCCTAAGCCTAACCCAACCCTAACACTAACCCTAACCCTAATTATAACTCTAACCCTAACGCAAACCCTAACCCAAACCCTAACCCTAACCCTAACCCTAACCCTAACCTAACCCAAACCGTAACCCTAACCCTAATCCTAACCCTTACCCTAACCCGAACACTAACCCTAACCCCTAACCCTAACCCTAAGCCTAACTCTACCCTAACCCAATCCCTAACCATAACCCTAACCCTAACACTAACCCTAACACTAACTCTAACCCTAACGCAAACCCTAACCCTAACCCTAACGCTAACCCTAACCGTAACCCTAACCCTAACCCTAACCCTAACTCTAACACTTACCCTAACCCCTAACCCTAACCCTAACCCTACCCTAAACCTAACCCTAACCCAAACCCTAACCCTAACCCTAACGCAACCCTAACCCTAACCCTAAGCCTAAACCTAACACTAACACTAAACCCTAACCCTAACCCTAACACTTACCCTAACCGTAATCCAAACCCTAACCCTAAACCTAACCCAAACCCTAAAGCTAACCCTAACCCTAACCATAACCCTACCCTAACCATAACCCTAACCCTTTCCCTAACCTTAACCCTAACCCTAACCCTAACCCTATCCCTAACCCTAACCCTTACCCTAACCCTAACACTAACCCTAACCCCTAACCCTAACCCTAACCCTAACCCTAACCCTACCCTAACACAATCCCTAACCATAACCCTAACCCTAACACTAACCCTAACACTAACTCTAACGCTAACGCAAACACTAACCCTAACCCTAACCCTAACCCTAAACCTAACCGTAACCCTAACCCTAACCCTAACCCTTACCCTAACCCTAACCCAAACCCTAACCCTAACCCTAACCCTAACCCTAACCCTAACTCTAACACTTACCCTAACCCCTAACCCTAATCCTAACCCTAACCCTACCCTAAACCTAACCCAACCCAAACCCTAACCCTAACCCTAAAGCAACCCTAACCCTAACCCTAAGCCTAAACCTAACACTAACACTAAACCCTAACCCTAACCCTAACACTTACCCTAACCGTAATCCAAACCCTAACCCTAAAGCTAACCCTAACCCTAACATTAAACCTAACCCTAAACCCTAACCCTAACTTTAACCCTACCGTAACTCTAACCCTAACCCTAACCCTTACCATAACCCTAATCCAAACCCTAAACCTAACCCTAACCGTAACCCTAACCTAAACCGTAACCCTAACCGTAAACCTAACCCTAAGCCTAACCCTAACCCTAACCCTAACCTAATCCTAACCCTAACGCTTACACTAACCCTAACACTAACCCTAACCCTAACCCTAATCCTAACACTAAGCATGACCCTAAACCTAACTGTAACCCTAACCCTAACCGTAACCCTAACCCTAACCCCTAATCCTAACCCTAACCCTAACATTAATCCTAACCCTAAACCCTAACCCTAACCCTAACCCTACCGTAACTCTAACCCTAACCCTAACCCTTACCCTAACCCTAATCCAAACCGAAAACCTAACCCTAACCCTAACCCTAACCCTAACCCTAACCCTAAACCCTAACCCTAACCCTAACCCTAACCCAAAATCTAAGGCTAACCGTAACCCCTAACCCTAACCCTAACCCTACCCTAACCATAACCCTAACCCTTTCCCTAACCGTAACCCTAACCTGAACCCTAACCCTAACCCTAATGCAAACCCTAACACTAAACCTAACACTAACCCTAACCCTAACAGTAAACCTAACTCTAAACTTAACCCTAACCCTAACCCAAATCCCTAACCTTAACACTAACCCAAAACCTAACCCTAACCCTAACCCTAACCCTAACCATAACCCTAACCCTAACCCTAACGTAAACCCTAAGCCTAACCCAACCCTAACACTAACCCTAACCCTAATTATAACTCTAACCCTAACGCAAACCCTAACCCAAACCCTAACCCTAACCCTAACCCTAACCTAACCCAAACCGTAACCCTAACCCTAATCCTAACCCTTACCCTAACCTGAACACTATCCCTAACCCCTAACCCTAACCCTAAGCCTAACTCTACCCTAACCCAATCCCTAACCATAACCCTAACCCTAACACTAACCCTAACACTAACTCTAACCCTAACGCAAACCCTAACCCTAACCCTAACGCTAACCCTAACCGAAACCCTAACCCTAACCCTAACCCTAACTCTAACACTTACCCTAACCCCTAACCCTAACCCTAACCCTACCCTAAACCTAACCCTAACCCAAACCCTAACCCTAACCCTAACGCAACCCTAACCCTAACCCTAAGCCTAAACCTAACACTAACACTAAACCCTAACCCTAACCCTAACACTTACCCTAACCGTAATCCAAACCCTAACCCTAAACCTAACCCAAACCCTAAAGCTAACCCTAACCCTAACATTAACCCTAACCCTAAACCCTAACCCTAACCCTAACCCTACCGTAACTCTAACCCTAAGCCTAAACCCTAAGCCTAACCCAACCCTAACACAAACCCTAACCCTAATTCTAACTCTAACCCTAATGCAAACCCTAATCCTAACCCTACCCCTAACCCTAACCCTAACCCTAACCTAACCCAAACCGTAACCCTAACCCTAACCCTAACCCTATCCCTAACCCTAACCCTTACCCTAACCCTAACACTAACCCTAACCCCTAACCCTAACCCTAAGCCTAACCCTACCCTAACCCAATCCCTAACCATAACCCTAACCCTAACACTAACCCTAACACTAACTCTAACGCTAACGCAAACACTAACCCTAACCCTAACCCTAAACCTAACCGTAACCCTAACCCTAACCCTAACCCTTACCCTAACCCTAACCCAAACCCTAATCCTAACCCTAACCCTAACCCTAACTCTAACACTTACCCTAACCCCTAACCCTAATCCTAACCCTAACCATACCCTAAACCTAACCCAACCCAAACCCTAACCCTAACCCTAAAGCAACCCTAACCCTAACCCTAAGCCTAAACCTAACACTAACACTAAACCCTAACCCTAACCCTAACACTTACCCTAACCGTAATCCAAACCCTAACCCTAAAGCTAAGCCTAACCCTAACATTAACCCTAACCCTAAACCCTAACCCTAACTTTAACCCTACCGTAACTCTAACCCTAACCCTAACCCTTACCATAACCCTAATCCAAACCCTAAACCTAACCCTAACCGTAACCCTAACCTAAACCGTAACCCTAACCGTAACCCTAACCCTAAGCCTAACCCTAACCCTAACCCTAACCTAATCCTAACCCTAACGCTTACACTAACCCTAACACTAACCCTAACCCTAACCCTAATCCTAACACTAAGCATGACCCTAAACCTAACTGTAACCCTAACCCTAACCGTAACCCTAACCCTAACCCCTAATCCTAACCCTAATCCTAACCCTAACCCTAACCCTAACCCTAACCCTAACCCTAACCCTAAAGAACGGATTATCTTTCAAAGTAAAGCTTCTTAGGGGAAGAGGAACACTGTTCTAAATTCTTTTTTTTAATCCTAACCCTAACCCTAAACCTAACCCTAACCCTTACCCTAACCCTAACCCAAACCCAAATCCTAACCCTAACCCTAAACCTAACCTAAACCGTAACCCTAACCCTAAACCTAACCCTAACCCTAACCCTAACCCTAACCCTTACCCTTACCCTAACCCAAACCCAAATCCTAACCCTAACCCTAACCCTTACCCTAACCCAAACCTTAACCCTAACCCTAACCCTAACCCTAACTCTAACACTTACACTAACCCATAACCCTAACCCTAACCCTACCCTAACCCTAACCCTAACCCAAACCCTAAACCTAACCCTATCACTAACGCAAACCCTAAACCTAACCCTAACCCTAAACCTAACCCTAACACTAAACCCTAACCTTAACCCTAACCCTAACCTTTACTCTAACCGTAATCCAAACCCTAACCCAAACCCTAAACCTAACCCTAACCGTAACATTAACCCTAACCCTAAACCCTAACCCTATCCCTCCCGTAACCCTAACCCTAACCCTAACCCTTACCCTAACCTCAATCCAAACCCTAAACCTAACCCTAACCGTAACACTAACCCAAACCGTAAGCCTAACCCTAACCCTAACCCTAAGCCTAAGCCTAACCCTAACCCTACCCTAATCCTAACCCTAACACTTACCCTAACCCTAACACTAACCCTAACCCTAACCCTAACACTAAGCGTAACCCTAACCCTAACTGTAACCCTAAACCTAACCGTAACCCTAACCCTAACCCTAACCTTAACCCTAACCCTAACACTAACCCTAACCCCTAACCCTAACCCTAAGCCTAACCCTACCCTAACCCAAACCCTAACCATAACCCTAAC
>JAQJZF010000034.1:957500-960000 GCA_028537955.1 Microtus californicus | reverse complement strand
AACCCTAATGCAAACCCTAACACTAAACCTAACACTAACCCTAACCCTAACAGTAAACCTAACTCTAAACTTAACCCTAACCCTAACCCAAATCAATAACCTTAACACTAACCCAAAACCTAACCCTAACCCTAACCATAACCCTAACCATAACCCTAACGTAAACCCTAAGCCTAACCCAACCCTAACACTAACCCTAACCCTAATTATAACTCTAACCCTAACGCAAACCCTAACCCAAACCCTAACCCTAACCCTAACCCTAACCCTAACCTAACCCAAACCGTAACCCTAACCCTAATCCTAACCCTTACCCTAACCCGAACACTAACCCTAACCCCTAACCCTAACCCTAAGCCTAACTCTACCCTAACCCAATCCCTAACCATAACCCTAACCCTAACACTAACCCTAACACTAACTCTAACCCTAACGCAAACCCTAACAATAACACTAACGCAAACCCTAACCGTAACACTAACCCTAACCCTAACTCTAACACTTACCCTAACCCCTAACCCTAACCCTAACCCTACCCTAAACCTAACCCTAACCCAAACCCTAACCCTACCGTAACTCTAACCCTAAGCCTAAACCCTAAGCCTAACCCAACCCTAACACTAACCCTAACCCTAATTCTAACTCTAACCCTAATGCAAACCCTAATCCTAACCCTAACCTAACCCTAACCCTAACCCTAACCTAACCCAAACCGTAACCCTAACACTAACCCTAACCCTATCCCTAACCCTAACCCTTACCCTAACCCTAACACTAACCCTAACCCCTAACCCTAACCCTAAGCCTAACCCTACCCTAACCCAATCCCGAACCATAACCCTAACCCTAACACTAACCCTAACACTAACTCTAACGCTAACGCAAACACTAACCCTAACCGTAACCCTAACCCTAACCCTAACCGTAACCCTAACCCTAACCCTAACCCTTACCCTAACCCTAACCAAAACCCTAACCCTAACCCTAACCCTAACCCTAACCCTAACCCTAACCCTAACTCTAACACTTACCCTAACCCCTAACCCTAATCCTAACCCTAACCCTACCCTAAACCTAACCCAACCCAAACCCTAACCCTAACCCTAAAGCAACCCTAACCCTAACCCTAAGCCTAAACCTAACACTAACACTAAACCCTAACCCTAACCCTAACACTTACCCTAACCGTAATCCAAACCCTAACCCTAAAGCTAACCCTAACCCTAACATTAACCCTAACCCTAAACCCTAACCTAACTTTAACCCTACCGTAACTGTAACCCTAACCCTAACCCTTACCATAACCCTAATCCAAACCCTAAACCTAACGCCAAACCGTAACCCTAACCTAAACCGTAACCCTAACCGTAACCCTAACCCTAAGCCTAACCCTAACCCTAACCTAATGCTAACCCTAACGCTTACACTAACCCTAACACTAACCCTAACCCTAACCCTAATCCTAACACTAAGCATGACCCTAAACCTAACTGTAACCCTAACCCTAACCGTAACCCTAACCCTAACCCCTAATGTTAACCCTAATCCTAACCCTAACCCTAACCCTAACACTAACCCTAACCCGTAACCCTAACCCTAAGCCTAACTCTACCCTAACCCAAACCCTTACCATAACCCTAACCCTAACACTAACCCTAACACTAACTCTAACCCTTACGCAAACCCTAAACCTAACCCTAACCCTAACCCTAACCGTAACCCTTACCCTAACCCTAACCCTTACCCTAACCCTAATCCTTACCCTAAACCTAACCCTAACCCTAACCCGAACCCTAATCCTCACCAAAACCCTAAACCTAACCCTAACCATAACCATAACCCTAAACCTAAACCCTAACCGTAACCCTAACCCTATCGTATCCCTAACCCTAACCCTTACCATAAACCCTAACCCTAACCCTAAACCTAACCCTAACCCTAACCCTAAACCCTAAACCTAACCCTAACCCAAACCCTAACCCTAACTCTAAGGGGAAGAGGAACACTGTTCTAAATTCTTTTTTTTAACCCTAAACCTAACCCTAACCCTAACCCTACCCTAAACCTAACCCTAACCCTAACCCTTACCCTAACCCTAACCCAAACCCTAACCCTAACCCTAACCCTAACCCAAACACTAACCTTAACCCTAAACCTAACGCAAACCCTAACCCTAACCCTAACCCTAACACTAACCGTAACCGTAACCCTAACCCTAACGCTAACCCTAACCCAAACCCTAACGCAAACCCTACCCTAACCCTAACCCTAAAACTAACCCTAACCCTAAACCTAATGCAAACCCTAACCCTAACCCTAACCCTAACACTAACCGTAACCCTAAACCTAACCATAACGCAAACCCTAACCCTAACCCTAACCCTAACCCTAACCCTAACCCTAACACTAACCCTAACCCTAACCCTAACCCTAACCCTAAACCTAACCCTAACACTAACCCTATCCTAACCCCAACCCTAACCTCTGTTCTAAATTCTAA
>JAQJZF010000034.1:935000-950000 GCA_028537955.1 Microtus californicus | reverse complement strand
CCGTAACCCTAAACCTAACCCTAACCGTAAGCCTAACCCTAACCCTAACCCTAGCCCTAACCCTAACCCTTACCCTAACCCTAACCCTAACCCTAACCCTAACCCTACCCTATACCTAACCCTAACCCTAACACTAATCCTAACCCTAAACCTAACCCTAACCCTAACCCCTAACCCTAACCTTAACGCAAAACCTAAGCCTAACCCTAATCCTAACCCTAAACCATACCCTAACCCTAAACCAAACCCTAACCCTAACCCTAACCCTAAGCCTAACACAAATCCTAACCCTAACCCTAACCCTAAACCTAAACCCTAACCCTAACCCTAACCCTAACCTAACCCTAACCCTAACCCTGACCCTAACCCTAACACTAACCCTAAACTGAACCATAACCCTAACCCTAACCCTAACCCTAACCCTAACGCCAACCCTAACCCAAACCCTAACCCTAACACTAACCCTAACCCTAACACTAACCTTAAACCTCACCCTAACCCTAACCCTAACCCTAACCCTAACTCTATCCCTAACCCTAACCCTTACCCTTACCCTAAACCAAACCCTATAGCTAACCCTAGCCATAACCCTAACCCAAATCCTAACCCTAACCCTAACCCTAAATCTAAGGCTAACCGTAACCCCTAACCCTAATTCTAACCCTAACCCTACCCTAACCAAAACCCTAACCCTAACCCTAACCCTAACCCTAACCCGAACCCTAACCCTAACCCTAACCCTAAACCTAAGGCAAACCCTAACACTAAACCTAACACTAACCCTAATCCTAACAGTAAACCTAACTCTAAACCTAACCCTAACCCTAACCCAAATCCCTAACATTAACACTAACCCAAAACCTAACCCTAACCCTAACCCTAACCATAACCCTAACCCTAACCCTAACGTAAACCCTAAGCCTAACCCAACCCTAACACTAACCCTAACCCTAATTCTAACTCTAACCCTAACGCAAACCCTAACCCTAACCCTAACGCTAACCCTAACCCTAACCCTAACCCTAACCGTAACCTAACCCAAACCGTAACCCTAAACCTAACCCTAACCCTAACCCATACCCTAACACTAACCCTAACCCCTAACCATAACCCTAAGTCTAACTCTACCCTAACCCAAACACTAACCATAACCCTAACCCTAACCCTAACCTGAACCCTAACCCTAACCCTAACCCTAACCCTAAGGCAAACCTTAACACTAAACCTAACACTAACCCTAATCCTAACAGTAAACCTAATTCTAAACCTAACCCTAACCCTAAACCAAATCCCTAACCTTAACACTAACCCAAAACCTAACCCTAACCATAACCATAACCCTAACCCTAACCCTAACGTAAACCCTAAGCCTAACCCAACCCTAACGCTAACCCTAACCCTAACCCTAACCCTAACCCTACCCTAACCCAAATCCTAACCCTAACCCAAAACCTAACCCTAACCCTAACCCTAACCATAACTCTAACCCTAACCCTAACCGTTACCCTAACCCTAACCCAAACCCTATAGCTGACCCTAACCCTAACCCTAACCCAAATTCTAACCCTAACCCTAACCCTAAATCTAAGGCTAACCGTAAGCCCTAACCATAACCCTAACCCTAACCCTACCCTAACCATAACCCTAACCCTTACCCTAACCCTAACCCTAACCTCAACCCTAACCCTAAACCTAACCCTAACCCTAAGGCAAACCCTAACACTAAACCTAAAACTAACCCTAACCCTAACAGTAAACCTAACTCTAAACCTAACCCTAACCCTAACCCAAATCCCTAACCTTAACACTAACCCAAAACCTAACCCTAACCCTAACCCTAACCCTAACCATAACCTTAACCCTAACCCTAACGTAAACCCTAAGCCTAACCCAACCCTAACACTAACCCTAACCCTAATTCTAACTCTAACCCTAAAGCAAACCCTAACCCTAACCCTAACCCTAACCCTAACCTAACCCAAACCGTAACCCTAAACCTAACCCTAACCCTAACCCTAACCCTAACCCTAACACTAACCCTTACCCTAACGCTAACACTAACCCTAACCCCTAACCCTAACCCTAAGCCTAACTCTACCCTAACCCTATCCCTAACCATAACCCTAACCCTAACACTAACCCTAACACTAACTCTAACTCTAACGCAAACCCTAACCCTAACCCTAACCCAGACCTAACCGTAACCCTAACCCTAACCCTAACCCTTTCCCTAACCCTAACCCAAACCCTAACCCTAACCCTAACCCTAACCCTAACCCTAACCCTAACTCTAACACTTACCTTAACTCCTAACCCTAACCCTAACCCTACCCTAAACCTAACCCTAACCCTAACCCTAACGCAACCCTAACCCTAACCCTAAGCCTAACCCTAACCCTAACACTTACCCTAACCGTAATCCAAACCCTAACCCTAACCCTAACCCAAACCCTAAAGCTAACCCTAACCCTAACATTAACCCTAACCCTAAACCCTAACCCTAACCCTAATCCTATCGTAACTCTAACCCTAACCCTAACCCTTACCCTAACCCTAATGCAAACCCTAAACCTAACCCTAACCGTAACCCTAACCCAAACCGTAACCCTAACCCTAACCCTAACCCTAATCCTAACCCTAACCCTACCCTAATCCTAACCCTAACGCTTACCCTAACCCTAACACTAGCCCTAACCCTAACCCTAACCCTAACACTAAGCGTAACACTAACCCTAACTGTAACCCTAACCCTATCCGTAACCCTAACCCTAACCCCTAATCCTAACCATAATCCTAACCCTAACCCTAACCCTAAAACTAACCCTAACCCTAAGCCTAACTCTACCCTAACCCAAACCCTTACCATAACCCTAACCCTAACACTAACCCTAACACTAACTCTAACCCTAACGCAAACCCTAAACCTAACCCTAACCCTAACCCTAACAGTAACCCTAACCCTAACCCTTACCCTAACTCTAACCCAAACCCTAACCCTAACCGTAACCCTAACCCTAACACTAACCCTAACCCCTAACCCTAACCCTAAGCCTAACCCTACCCTAACCCAAACCCTAACCATAACCCTAACCCAAACACTAACCCTAACCCTAACTCTAACCCTAACGCAAACCCTAACCCTAACCCTAACCCTAACCCTAACCCTAACCGTAACCCTAACACTAACCCTAACCCTTACCCTAACCCTAACCCAAACCCTAACCCTAACCCTAACCCTAACCCTAAACCTAACCCTAACCCAAACCTTAACACTAACCCTATCCCTAACCCTAACACTAACTCTAACACTAACCCTAACCCCTAACCCTAACCCTAACCCTAACCTAACCCTAACCCTAAACCAACCCCTAACCCTAACCCTAACCCTAAAGCAAACCCTATCCCTAACCCTAACCCTAACCCTAACACTAAACCCTAACCCTAACCATAACCCTAACCCAAACCCTTACCCTAACCGTAATCCATACCCTAACCCTAACCCTAACCCTAACACTAACACTAAACCCTAAACCTAACTCTAAACCTAACCCAAAACCTTACCCTAACCGTAATCCAAACCCTAACCCTAATCCTAACCCTAACCCTAACTCAATCCCTAAACCTAACCCTAACACTAACCCTAACAATAACCCTAACCCTACCGTAACCCTAATCCTAACCCTTACCACAACCCTAACCCTAACCCTAACCCTAACCCTAACACTAAACCCTAACCCTAACCCTAACTCTAAAAGGAAGAGGAACACTGTTCTAAATGCTTTTTTTTAAACTTAACCCTAACCCTAACCCTAACCCTAACCCTACCCTATACCTAACCCTAACCCTAACACTAATCCTAACCCTAAACCTAACCCTAACCCTAACCCCTAACCCTAACCTTAACGCAAAACCTAAGCCTAACCCTAATCCTAACCCTAAACCATACCCTAACCCTAAACCAAACCCTAACCCTAACCCTAACCCTAAGCCTAACACAAATCCTAACCCTAACCCTAACCCTAAACCTAAACCCTAACCCTAACCCTAACCCTAACCTAACCCTAACCCTAACCCTAACCCTAACCCTAACACTAACCCTAAACTGAACCATAACCCTAACCCTAACCCTAACCCTAACCCTAACGCCAACCCTAACCCAAACCCTAACCCTAACACTAACCCTAACCCTAACACTAACCTTAAACCTCACCCTAACCCTAACCCTAACCCTAACCCTAACTCTATCCCTAACCCTAACCCTTACCCTTACCCTAAACCAAACCCTATAGCTAACCCTAGCCATAACCCTAACCCAAATCCTAACCCTAACCCTAATCCTAAATCTAAGGCTAACCGTAACCCCTAACCCTAACCCTACCCTAACCCTACCCTAACCAAAACCCTAACCCTAACCCTAACCCTAACCCTAACCCTAACCCGAACCCCAACCCTAACCCTAACCCTAAACCTAAGGCAAACCCTAACACTAAACCTAACACTAACCCTAATCTTAACAGTAAACCTAACTCTAAACCTAACCCTAACCCTAACCCAAATCCCTAACATTAACACTAACCCAAAACCTAACCCTAACCCAAACCCTATAGCTAACCCTAACCCTAACCCTAACCCAAATTCTAACCCTAACCCTAACCCTAACCCTAACCCTACCCTAACCATAACCCTAACCCTTACCCTAACCCTAACCCTAACCTCAACCCTATCCCTAAACCTAACCCTAACCCTAAGGCAAACCCTAACACTAAACCTAAAACTAACCCTAACCCTAACAGTAAACCTAACTCTAAACCTAACCCTAACCCTAACCCAAATCCCTAACCTTAACACTAACCCAAAACCTAACCCTAACCCTAACCCTAACCCTAACCATAACCATAACCTTAACCCTACCCTAACGTAAACCCTAAGCCTAACCCAACCCTAACACTAACCCTAACCCTAATTCTAACTCTAACCCTAAAGCAAACCCTAACCCTAACCCTAACCCTAACCCTAACCTAACCCAAACCGTAACCCTAAACCTAACCCTAACCCTAACCCTAACCCTAACACTAACCCTTACCCTAACGCTAACACTAACCCTAACCCCTAACCCTAACCCTAAGCCTAACTCTACCCTAACCCTATCCCTAACCATAACCCTAACCCTAACACTAACCCTAACACTAACTCTAACCCTAACGCAAACCCTAACCCTAACCCTAACCCAGACCCTAACCGTAACCCTAACCCTAACCCTAACCCTTACCCTAACCCTAACCCAAACCCTCACCCTAACCCTAACCCTAACCCTAACCCTAACCCTAACTCTAACACTTACCTTAACTCCTAACCCTAACCCTAACCCTACCCTAAACCTAACCCTAACCCTAACCCTAACGCAACCCTAACCCTAACCCTAAGCCTAACCCTAACCCTAACACTTACCCTAACCGTAATCCAAACCCTAACCCTAACCCTAACCCAAACCCTAAAGCTAACCCTAACCCTAACATTAACCCTAACCCTAAACCCTAACCCTAACCCTAATCCTACCGTAACTCTAACCCTAACCCTAACCCTTACCCTAACCCTAATCCAAACCCTAAACCTAACCCTAACTGTAACCCTAACCCAAACCGTAACCCTAACCCTAACCCTAACCCTAATCCTAACCCTAACCCTACCCTAATCCTAACCCTAACGCTTACCCTAACCCTAACACTAGCCCTAACCCTAACCCTAACCCTAACACTAAGCGTAACACTAACCCTAACTGTAACCCTAACCCTAACCGTAACCCTAACCCTAACCCCTAATCCTAACCATAATCCTAACCCTAACCCTAACCCTAAAACTAACCCTAACCCTAAGCCTAACTCTACCCTAACCCAAACCCTTACCATAACCCTAACCCTAACACTAACCCTAACACTAACTCTAACCCTAACGCAAACCCTAAACCTAACCCTAACCCTAAACCTAACAGTAACCCTAACCCTAACCCTTACCCTAACTCTAACCCAAACCCTAACCCTAACCCTAACCCTAACCCAAACCTTAACCCTACCCCTAACCCTAACCCTAACCCTAACCCTTACCCTAACCGTAACCCTAACCATAACCCTAACCCTAACCCTCACCAAAACCCTAAACCTAACCCTAACCCAAACCCTAACCCTAACCATAACCCTAAACCTAAACCCTAACCGTAACCCTAAACCTACCGTAATCCTAAACCTAACCCTAACCCTAACCCTTTCCATAACCCTAACCCTAACCCTAACCCTAACCCTAACCCTAACCCTAACCCTAACCCTAACCCTAACACTAAACCCTAACCCGAACTCTAACACTAACCCTAAATCTAAGGCTAACCGTAACCCCTAACCCTAATCCTAACCCTAACCCTACCCTAACCATAACCCTAACCCTTACCCTAACCCTAACCCTAACCTGAACCCTAACCCTAAACCTAACCCTAACCCTAAGGCAAACCCTAACACTAAACCTAACACTAACCCTAACCCTAACAGTAAACCTAACTCTAAACCTAACCCTAACCCTAACCCAAATCTCTAACCTTAACACTAACCCAAAACCTAACCCTAACCCTAACCCAAACCCTAACCCTAACCATAACCCTAACCCTAACCCTAACCCTAACGTAAACCCTAAGCCTAACCCAACCCTAACACTAACCCTAACCCTAATTCTAACACTAACCCTAACGCAAATCTTAACCCTAACCCTAACCCTAACCCTAACCCTAACCTAACCCAAACCGTAACCCTAACCCTAACCCTAAACCTAACCATAACCCTTACCCTAACCCTAACACTAACCCTAACCCCTAACCCTAACCCTAAGCCTAACTCTACCCTAACCCAATCCCTAACCATAACCCTAACCCTAACACTAACCCTAACACTAACTCTAAGCCTAACGCAAACCCTAACCCTAACCCTAACCCTAACCCTAACCCTAACCCTAACCCTAACCATAACCCTAACCCTAACCCTAAACCTAACCCTAACCCTAACCCTTACCCTAACCCTAACGCAAACACTAACCCTAACCCTAACCCTAACCCTAACTCTAACACTTACCCTAACCCCTAACCCTAACCCTAACCCTAACCCTACCCTAAACCTAACCCTAACCCAAACCCTAACCCTAACCCTAACGCAACCCTAACCCTAACCCTAAGCCTAAACCTAACACTAACACTAAACCCTAACCCTAACCCTAACACTTACCCTCACCGTAATCCAAACCCTAACCCTAACCCTAACCCAAACCCTAACCCTAACCCTAACATTAACCCTAACCCTAAACCCTAACCCTAACCCTAACCCTACCGTAACTCTAACCCTAACCCTAACCCTTACCCTGACCCTAATCCAAACCCAAAACCTAACCCTAACCGTAACCCTAACCCAAACCGTAACCGTAACCCTAACCCTAACCCTAACCCTAACCCTAACACTAACTCTAACACTAACAAAAACCCTAACCCTAACCCTAACCCTAACCCTAACTAACCGTAACCCTAACCCTAACCCTAACCCTAACCTGACCCTAACCCTAACCCTAACCCTAACCCTAACCCTAACGCAAACCCTAACCCAAACCGTAACCCTAACACTAACCCTAACCCTAACACTAACCTTAAACCTCACCCTAACCCTAACCCTAACTCTAACCATAACTCTAACCCTTACCCTAACCCTAACCCAAACCCTATAGCTAACCCTAACCCTAACCCAAATCCTAACCCTAACCCTAACCCTAAATCTAAGGCTAAACGTAACCCCTAACCCTAACCCTAACCCTACCCTAACCATAACCCTAACCCTTAGCCTAACCCGAACCCTAACCTGAACCCTAACCCTAACCCTAACCCTAACCCTAACCCTAACCCTAACCAAAAGGCAAACCATAACACTAAACCTAACACTAACCCTAACCCTAACAATAAACCTAAATCTAAACCTAACACTAACCCTAACCCAAATCCCTAACCTTAACACTAACCCAAAACCTAACCCTAACCCTAACCCTAACCATAACCTTAACCCTAACCCTAACGTAAACCCTAAGCCTAATCCAACCCTAACACTAACCCTAACCCTAATTCTAACTCTAACCCTAACGCAAACCATAACCCTAACCTTAACCCTAACCCTAACCCTAACCTAACCCAAACCGTAACCCTAATCCTAACCCTAACCCTAACCCTAACCCTAACCCTAACCCTTACCCTAACCCTAACACTAACCCTAACCCCTAACCCTAACTCTAAGACTAACTCTACCCTAACCCAATCCCTAACCATAAACCTAAACCTAACCCTAACCCTAACACTAAACTTAAACCTCACCCTAACCCTAACCCTAACTCTAACCCTAACTCTAACCCTTACCCTAACCCTAACCAAAACCCTATAGCTAACCCTAACCCTAAACCTAACCGTAACCCTAACCCTAACCCTAACACTTACCCTAACCCTAACCCTAACCCTAACCCTTACCCTAACCCTAACCCAAACCCTAACCATAACCCTAACCATAACCCTAACTCTAACACTTACCCTAACCCCTAACCCTAACCCTAACCCTACCCTAAACCTAACCCTAACCCAAACCCTAACCCTAACCCTAACGCAACCCTAACCCTAACCCTAAGCCTAAACCTAACACTAACACTAAACCCTAACCCTAACCCTAACACTTACCCTAACCGTAATCCAAACCCTAACCCTAACCCTAACCCAAACCCTAAAGCTAACCCTAACCCTAACATTAACCCTAACCCTAAACCCTAACCCTAACCCTAACCCTACCGTAACTCTAACCCTAACCCTAACCCTTACCCTAACCCTAATCCAAAACCTAAACGTAACCCTAACCGTAACCCTAACCCAAACCGTAACCCTAACCCTAACCCTAAGCCTAACCCTAACCCGAACCCTACCCTAATCCTAACCCTAACGCTTACCCTAACCCTAACACTAACCCTAACCCTAACCCTAATCCTAACACTAAGCGTAACTCTAACCCTAACTGTAACTCTAACCCTAACTGTAACCCTAACCCTAACCGTAACCCTAACCCTAACCCTAACCCAAACCCTAACCCTAACCCTAACCCTAACCCTAACCCAAACCTTAACCCTAACCATAACCCTAACACTAACCCTTACCCTAACCCTAACCCTTACCATAACCCTAACCCTAACCCTAACCCTAACCCTAACCATAACCCTAAACCCTAACCCTAACCCTAACCCTAACCCTAACACTAACTCTAACACTAACAAAAACCCTAACCCTAACCCTAACCCTAACCCTAACTAACCGTAACCCTAACCCTAACCCTAACCCAAACCTGACCCTAACCCTAACCCTAACCCTAACCCTAACCCTAACCCTAACGCAAACCCTAACCCAAACCGTAACCCTAACACTAACCCTAACCCTAACACTAACCTTAAACCTCACCCTAACCCTAACCCTAACTCTAACCATAACTCTAACCCTTACCCTAACCCTAACCCAAACCCTATAGCTAACCCTAACCCTAACCCAAATCCTAACCCTAACCCTAACCCTAAATCTAAGGCTAAACGTAACCCCTAACCCTAACCCTAACCCTACCCTAACCATAACCCTAACCCTTAGCCTAACCCGAACCCTAACCTGAACCCTAACCCTAACCCTAACCCTAACCCTAACCCTAACCAAAAGGCAAACCATAACACTAAACCTAACACTAACCCTAACCCTAACAATAAACCTAAATCTAAACCTAACACTAACCCTAACCCAAATCCCTAACCTTAACACTAACCCAAAACCTAACCCTAACCCTAACCCTAACCCTAACCATAACCTTAACCCTAACCCTAACGTAAACCCTAAGCCTAATCCAACCCTAACACTAACCCTAACCCTAATTCTAACTCTAACCCTAACGCAAACCATAACCCTAACCTTAACCCTAACCCTAACCCTAACCTAACCCAAACCGTAACCCTAATCCTAACCCTAAACCTAACCCTAACCCTAACCCTTACCCTAACCCTAACACTAACCCTAACCCCTAACCCTAACTCTAAGACTAACTCTACCCTAACCCAATCCCTAACCATAAACCTAAACCTAACCCTAACCCTAACACTAAACTTAAACCTCACCCTAACCCTAACCCTAACTCTAACCCTAACTCTAACCCTTACCCTAACCCTAACCAAAACCCTATAGCTAACCCTAACCCTAAACCTAACCGTAACCCTAACCCTAACCCTAACACTTACCCTAACACTAACCCTAACCCTAACCCTTACCCTAACCCTAACCCAAACCCTAACCATAACCCTAACCATAACCCTAACTCTAACACTTACCCTAACCCCTAACCCTAACCCTAACCCTACCCTAAACCTAACCCTAACCCAAACCCTAACCCTAACCCTAACGCAACCCTAACCCTAACCCTAAGCCTAAACCTAACACTAACACTAAACCCTAACCCTAACCCTAACACTTACCCTAACCGTAATCCAAACCCTAACCCTAACCCTAACCCAAACCCTAAAGCTAACCCTAACCCTAACATTAACCCTAACCCTAAACCCTAACCCTAACCCTAACCCTACCGTAACTCTAACCCTAACCCTAACCCTTACCCTAACCCTAATCCAAAACCTAAACGTAACCCTAACCGTAACCCTAACCCAAACCGTAACCCTAACCCTAACCCTAAGCCTAACCCTAACCCGAACCCTACCCTAATCCTAACCCTAACGCTTACCCTAACCCTAACACTAACCCTAACCCTAACCCTAATCCTAACACTAAGCGTAACTCTAACCCTAACTGTAACTCTAACCCTAACTGTAACCCTAACCCTAACCGTAACCCTAACCCTAACCCTAACCCAAACCCTAACCCTAACCCTAACCCTAACCCTAACCATAACCCTAAACCCTAACCCTAACCCTAACCCTAAATCTAAGGCTAACCGTAACACCTAACCCTAACCCTAACCATAACCCTACCCTAACCATAACCCTAACCCTTACCCTAACCCTAACCCTAACCTGAAGCCTAACCCTAACCCTAACCCTAAGGCAAACCCTAACACTAAACCTAACACTAACCCTAACCTTAACAGTAAACCTAACTCTAAACCTAACCCTAACCCTAACCCAAATCCCTAACCTTAACACTAACCCAAAACCTAACCCTAACCCTAATCCTAACCCTAACCATAACCCTAACCCTAACCTTAACGTATACCCTAAGACTAAACCTACCCTAACACTAACCCTAACCCTAATTCTAACTCTAACCCTAACGCAAAACCTAACCCTAAAGCTAACCCTAACCCTAACCCTAACCTAAACAAAACCGTAACCCTAACCCTAACCCTAACCCTAACCCTTACCCTAACTCTAACACTAACCCTAACCCCTAACCCTAACCCTAAGCCTAACTCTACCCTCACCCAATCCTTACCATTACCCTAACCCTAACACTAACTCTAACCCTAACGCAAACCCTAACCCTAACCCTAACCCTAACCCTAACCCTAACCGTAACCCTAACCCTAACCCTAACCCTAACCCTTACCCTAACCCTAACCCAAACCCTAACCCTAACCCTTACCCAAACCCTAACACTAACCCTAACCCCTAACCCTAACCCTAAGCCTAACTCTACCCTAACCCAATCCCTAACCATAACCCTAACCCTAACACTAACCCTAACACTAACTCTAACCCTAACGCAAACCCTAACCCTGACCCTAACCCTAACCCTAAACCCTAACCCTAACCCTAACCCTACCGTAAACCTAACCCTAACCCTAACCCTTACCATAACCCTATCCCAAACCCTAACACTAACCCTAACCGTAACCCTAACCCGAATCCTAACCCTAACCCTAACCCTAAACCTAACCCAAACCTTAAACCTAACCCTAACCCTAACACTAACTCTAACACTTACCCTAACACCTAACCCTAACACTAACCCTAACCCTACCCTAACCCTAACCCTAACCCTAACCCAAACCCTAAACCTAAACCTAACCCTAACGCAAACCCTAAACCTAACCCTAACCCTAACCCTTTACTCTAACCGTAATCCAAACCCTAACCCAAACCCTAAACCTAACCCTAACCCTAACATTAATCCTAACCCTAAACCCTAACCCTAACCCTACCGTAACCCTAAACCTAACCTTAACCCTTACCCTAACCCCAGTCCAAACCCTAAACCTAACCCTAACCGTAACCCTAACCCAAACCGTAAGCCTAACCCTAACCCTAACCCTAAGCCTAAGCCTAACCCTAACCCTACCCTAATCCTAACCCTAACCCTTACCTTATCCCTAACACTAACCCTAACCCTATCCCTAAAACTAAACGTAACCCTAACCCTAACTGTAACCCTAACCCTAACCGTAACCCTAACCCTAACACTAACCCTAATTCCTAACCCTAAACCTAAGCCTAACCCTACCCTAACCCTAACCCTAACCATAACCCTAACCCTAACACTAACCCTAACCCTAACTCTAACCCTAACGCAAACCCTAACCCTAACCCTAACCGTAACCCTAACACTAACCCTAACCCTTACCCTAACCCTAACCCATACCCTAACCCTAACCCTAACACTAACCCTAAACCTAACACTAACCCTAAACCCTAACCCTAACCCTAACCCTAAACCTACTCTAACCCTAACCCTAACCCTAAACCAAACCCTAAACCTAAACCTAACTCTAACCCTAACGCAAACCCTAACCCTAACCCTAACACTAAACCCTAAACCTAACCCTAACCCTAACCCAAACCCTTACCCTAACCCTAACCCAAACCCAAACCCAAACCCTAACCCTAAACCTAACCCAAACTGTAACCCTAACCCTAACCCTAACCCTAACCCTAACCCTAAACCCTAACCCTAACCCTAACCCTAACCCTAACTGTAACCCTAACCCTATCCCTAACCATAAACCTAACCCTAACCCTAACGCTAACCCAAACCCCTAACAGTAACCATAACCCTAACCCTACACTAACCCAAACCTTAAACCCAACCCTAAACCTAACACTAATCCTAACCCTAAACCTAACCCTAACCCCTAACCCTAACCCTAACGCAAACCGTAACCCTAACCCTAATCCTAACCCTAAACCTTACCCTAACCCTAACCCAAACCATAACCCTAACCCTAAGCCTAACACAAATCCTAACCCTAACCCTAAACCTAAACCCTAACCCTAACCCTAACCCTAACCTAACCCTAACCCTAACCCTAACGCTAACCCTAAACTGAACCCTAACCCTAACCCTAACCCTAA
This sequence comes from Microtus californicus, assembly GCA_028537955.1. Lineage (NCBI taxonomy): Eukaryota > Metazoa > Chordata > Mammalia > Rodentia > Cricetidae > Microtus > Microtus californicus. The sequence continues at coordinate 936,623 of JAQJZF010000034.1, read as the reverse complement.
CCCTAACGCAAACCCTAACCCAAACCCTAACCCTAACACTAACCCTAACCCTAACACTAACCTTAAACCTCACCCTAACCCTAACCCTAACCCTAACCCTAACTCTATCCCTAACCCTAACCCTTACCCTAACCCAAACCCAAACCCTATAGCTAACCCTAACCCTAACCCTAACCCAAATACTAACCCTAAACCTAACACTAAATCTAAGGCTAACCGTAACCCCTAACCCTAACCCTAACCCTAACCCTACCCTAACCATAACCCTAACCCTAACCGTAACCCTAACCTGAACCCTAACCCTAACCCTAACCCTAACCCTAACCCTAACGCTAACCCTAAGGCAAACCCTAACACTAAACCTAACACTAAACCTAATCCTAACAGTAAACCTAACTCTAAACCTAACCCTAACCCTAACCCAAATCCCTAACCTTAACACTAACCCAAAACCTAACCCTAACCCTAACCCTAACCATAACCCTAACCCTAAAGTAAACCCTAAGCCTAACCCATCCCTAACACTAACCCTAACCCTAATTCTAACTCTAACCCTAACGCAAACCCTAACCCTAACCCTAACGCTAACCCTAACCCTAACCTTAACCCTAACCCTAACCTAACCCAAACCGTAACCCTAAACCTAAACGTAACCCTAACCCTAACCCTAACCCTAACCCTAACCCTAACCCTAACCCTAACACTAACCCTAACCCCTAACCCGAACCCTAAGCCTAACTCTACCCTAACCCAAACCCTAACCATAACCCTAACCCTAACCCTAACCCTAACCCTAACCCTAACCTGAACACTAACCCTAACCCTAACCCTAACCCTAAGGCAAACCCTAACACTAAACCTAACACTAACCCTAATCCTAACAGTAAACCTAACTCTAAACCTAACCCTAACCCTAACCCAAATCCCTAACCTTAACACTAACCCAAAACCTAACCCTAACCCTAACCCTAACCCTAACCCTAACCCTACCCTAACCCAAACCCTAACCCTAACCCAAACAATAAACCTAACCCTAACCCTAACCCTAACCCTAACCCTAACCCTAACGCAAACCCTAACCCTAACCCTAACACTAAAACCTAAACCTAACCCTAACCCGAACCAAAACCCTTAACCTAACCCAAACCCAAACCCTAACCCTAACCCTAAACCTAACCCAAACCGTAACCCTAACCCTCACCCTAACCCTAACCCTAACCCTAAACCCTAACCCTAACCCTAACTGTAACACTAACCCTAACCATAAACCTAACTCTAACCCTTACGCTAACCCTAACCCCTAACCCTAACCATAACCCTAACCCTACTCTAACCCAAACCCTAAACCTAACCTTAACCCTAACACTAATCCTAACCCTAAACCTAACCCTAAACCTAACCCCTAACCCTAACCCTAACCCTAACGAAAAACCCTAACCCTAACCCTAATCCTAACCCTAAACCTTACCCTAACCCTAACCCAAACCCTAACCCTAACCCTAACCCAAACCCAAACCCTTACCCTAACCCTAAACCTAACCCAAACCGTAACCCTAACCCTAACCCTCACCCTCACCCTAACCCTAACCCTAAACCCTAACCCTAACCCTATCCCTAACTGTA
>JAQJZF010000034.1:915000-917500 GCA_028537955.1 Microtus californicus | reverse complement strand
AACCCTAACCCTAACCCTAACACTACCCTAACCCTAACCCTAACCCAAACCCTAACCCAACCCTAACGCAAACCCTAACCCTAACCCTAACCCTAACACTAAACCCTAACCCTAACCCTAACCCTAACCCTTACCCTAACCGTAATCTAAACCCTAACCCTAACCCTAACCCTAACCCAAACCCTAACCCCTAACGCTAACCCTAACCCTAACCCTAACCTAACCATAATTCTAACCTTAACCCTAACCCTAACCCTAACCCTAATCTGAACCCTAACCCTAACCCTAACCCTAACCTTCACGCAAACCCTAACCGTGACCATAACCCTAACCCTAACCTGAACACTAACCCTAACCCTAACACTAAACCTAATCCTAACCCTAACCCTAACCACTGTTCTAAATTCTAACAATACTTTGATACATCCCAAACAATGGATCTTCTTTTCACCGAAACACGTCTCTGTTTCTAAAAAAACGTTTCATGAAATTCATACACTTTCAAAAGAACGAGACTATCTTTCAAAGTAAACTTCTAAGGGGAAGAGGAACACTATTCTCAATCTAACAATACTTAGATACATCCCAAACAACGAATCTTCTTTTCAAAGAATCACGTCTGTGTTTCTTACAGAAGCATTTCATGAAATTCATACACTTTCAAAAGAACGAGATTATCTTTCAAAGTAAAGCTTCTAAGGGGAAGAGGAACAGTGTTCTCAATTCTACCAATAGTGTGAAACATCCCACACAATAAATCTTCTTTTCAAAGAATCACGTCTACGTTTCTTACAAAAGCATTTCATGAAATTCATACACTTTCAGATGAATGTTAATATCTCTCAAATTAAAGCTTCTAAACAGAAGAGGAACACTGTTTTCAATTCTAACAATACTTTGATACATCCCAAACAACGAATCTTCTTTTCAAAGAAACACGTCTGTGTTTCTTACAAAAGCATTTCATGAAATTCATACACTTTCAAAAGAACGAGATTATCTTTCAAAGTATACCTTCTCATGGGAAGAGTAACACTGTTCTAAATTCTTTTTTTTAATCCTATGCCTTTCCCTAACCCTAACCCTAAACCCTAACCCTAACCCTAACCCTAACTGTAACCCTAACCCTAACCCTAACCATAAACCTAACCCTAACCCTAACGCTAACCCTAACCCCTAAGCCTAACCATAACCCTAACCCTACTCTAACCCAAACCCTAAACCTAACCCTAACCCTAACCCTAACCCTAACGCAAACCCTAACCCTAACCCTAACACTAAACCCTAAACCGAACCCTAACCCTATCCCAAACCCTTACCCTAACCGTAATCCAAACCCTAACCTAACCGTAACCCTAACCCTAAACCTTACCCTAACCCTAACCCAATCCCTAACCCTAACCCTAACCCTAAGCCTAACACAAATCCTAACCCTAACCCTAACCCTAACCCTAACCCTAACCCTAAACCTAACACTAACCCCTAACCCTAACCCTAACCCAAACCCTAACCCTAACCCTAACCGTAACCCTAAACCAAACCCTAACCCTAACCCTAACCCTAACCCTAACAATACCCTAACCCTAACCCTAACCCTTACCCTAACCCTAACACTAACCCTAACCCTAACCCTAACCCTAACACTAACACAAACCCTACCCTAACCCCAACCCTAAAACTAACCCTAAACCTAACCCTAACCCTAAGCCTAACCCTAACCCTTATCCTAACCGTAATCCATACCCTAACCCTAACCCTAACCCAAACCCTAAACCTAACCCTACCCTAACCCTAACCCGAACCCTTACCCTAACCGTAATACAAACCCTAACCCTAACCCTAAACCTAACCCTAACCCAAACCCTAAACATAACCCTAACCCTAACCCTAACCATAACCCTAACCCTAAACCCTAACCGTAACCCTAACCCTAACCCTAACCCTTACCATAACCCTAACCCTAACCCTAACCCTAATTCTATGGGGAAGAGAAACACTGTTCTAAATTCTTTTTTTAAACCCTAACCCTAACCCTAACCCTAACCCTAATCATAACCCTACCCTAAACCTAACCCTAACCCTAACCCTAACCCTTACCCTAACCCTAACTCAAACCGTAACCCTAACCCTAACCCAAACACTAAGCTTAAGCCTAACCCTAACCCTAACCGTAATCCAAACCCTAACCTTAACCGTAACCCTAACCCTAACCCTAACCATTACCCTAACCCTAACCCTAACCCTAACCCTAACCCTAACCCTAACACTAACCCTAACCCTAACCCTAACCCTAACACTAAGCGTAACCCTAACCCTAACTGTAACTCTAACCCTAAACCTAACCCTAACCCAAAACTTAACCGTAATCCTATCCCCAACCCTAACCCTAACTCTAACACTAACCCTAACCCCTAACCCTAACCCTAACCCTAACCCTACCCTAACCCTAACCATAACCCTACCCTAAACCTAAACCTAACTCTAACCCTAACCCTAACGC
>JAQJZF010000034.1:907500-910000 GCA_028537955.1 Microtus californicus | reverse complement strand
CAAACCCTAAAGCTAACCCTAACCCTAACATTAACCCTAACCCTAAACCCTAACCCTAACCCTAACCCTAACCCTTAACCAAACCCTCACCAAAACCCTAAACCTAACCCTAACCCTAACCCTAACCGTAACCCTAAACCTAAACCCTAACCGTAACCCTAACCCTACCGTAACCCTAAGCCTAACCCTTACCATAACCCTAACCCTAACCCTAACCCTAACCATAACCCTAACCCTAACCCTAAACCCTAACACTAATCCTAACCCTAACCATAAATCTAAGGCTAACCGTAACCCCTAACCCTAACCCTAACCCTTACCCTACCCTAACCATAACCCTAACCCATTTCCTAACCCTAACCCAAACCTCAACCCTAACCCTAAACCTAACCCTAACCCTAAGGCAAACCCTAACACTAAACCAAACACTAACCCTAACCCTAACAGTAAACTTAACTCTAAACCTAACCCTAACCCTAACCCAAATCCCTAACCTTAACACTAACCCAAAACCTAACCCTAACCCTAACCCTAACACTAACCCTAACCCTAACGTAAACCCTAAGCCTAACCCAACCCTAACACTAACCCTAACCCTAACCCTTACCCTAACCCTAACACTAACCCTAACCTAACCCAAACCGTAACCCTAACCCTAACCCTAACTCTAACACTAACCCTAACCCTAACCCTTACCCTAACCCTAACACTAACCGTAACCCCTAACCCTAACCCAATCCCTAACCATAACCCTAACGCTAACACTAACCCTAACACTAACTCTAACCCTAACGCAAACTCTAACCCTAACCCTAACCCTAACCGTAACCCTAACCCTAACCCTAAACTTTACCCTAACCCTAACCCTAACCCTAACCCTAACCCTAACTCTAACACTTACCCTAACCCCTAAACCTAACCCTAACCCAAACCCTAACCCTAACCCTAACGCAACCCTAACCCTAACCCTAACCCTAACCTAACACTAACACTAAACCCTAACACTAACACTAACACTTACCCTAACCATAATCCAAACCCTAACCCTAACCCTAACCCAAACCCTAAAGCTAACCCTAACCCTAACATTAACCCTAACCCTAAACCCTAACCCTAACCCTAACCCTACCGTAACTCTAACCCTAACCCTAACCCTTACCCTAACCCTAATCCAAACCCTAAACCTAACCCTAACGCTTACCCTAACCCTAACACTAACCCTAAACCTAACCCTAAGCCTAACCCTAACCCTAACCCTACCCTAATCCTAACCCTAACGCTTACCCTAACCCTAACACTAACCCTAACCCTAACCCTAATCCTAACACTAAGCGTAAACCTAACCCTAACAGTAACCCTAACCCTAACTGTAACCCTAAGCCTAACCCCTAATCCTAACCCTAATCCTAACCCTAACCCTAACCCTAACCCTAACACTAACCCTAACCCCTAACCCTAACCCTAAGCCTAACTCTACCCTAACCCAAACCCTTACCATAACCCTAACCCTAACACTAACCCTAACACTAACTCTAACCCTAACGCAAACCCTAAACCTAACCCTAACCCTAACCCTAAACGTAACCCTAACCCTAACCCTAACCCTTACCCTAACCCTAACCCAAACCCTAACCCTAACCCTAACCCTAACCCTAACCCTAACCCAAACCTTAACCCTAACCCTAACCCTAACCCTTACCCTAAACCTAACCCTATCCCTAAGCCTAACCCTCACCAAAACCCTAAACCTAACCCTAACCGTAACCATAACCCTAAACCTAAACCCTAACCGTAACCCTAACCCTACCGTAACCCTAACCCTAACCCTAACCCTTCCCATAACCCTAACCCTAACCCTAACCCTAACACTAACCCTAAACCCTAAACCTAACCCTAACCCTAACCCTAACCCTAACTCTAAGGGGAAGAGGAACACTGTTTAAATTCTTTTTTTTAACCCTAACCGTAACCCTAACCCAAACCCTAACCCTAAACCTAACCCTAACCCTACCCTAACCCTAACCCTAACCCTTACCCTAACCCTAACACTAACCCTAACCCTATCCCTAACCCTAACCCTAACGCAAATTCTACCGTAACCCTAACCCTAACCCTAAAACTAACCCTAACCCTAACCCTAACCCTGACCCTAACCCTAACATTTACCCTAACCGTAATCCAAACCCTAACCCTAACCCTAACCCAAACCCTAAAGCTTACCCTAACCCTAACATTAATCCTAACCCTAAACCCTAACCCTAACCCTAACCCAAACCTCAACCCTAACCCTAAACCTAACCCTAACCCTAAGGCAAACCCTAACACTAAACCAAACACTAACCCTAACCCTAACAGTAAACTTAACTCTAAACCTAACCCTAACCCTAACCCAAATCCCTAACCTTAACACTAACCCAAAAGCTAACCCTAACCCTAACCCTAACACTAACCCTAACCCTAACGTAAACCCTAAGCCTAACACAACCCTAACACTAACCCT
>JAQJZF010000034.1:897500-902500 GCA_028537955.1 Microtus californicus | reverse complement strand
ACACAAAACCTAACCCTAACCCTAACCGTAACACTAACCCAAACCCTAACCCTAAACCTAACCCTAACCCTACCCTAACCCTAACCCTAACCCTTACCCTAACCCTAACACTAACCCTAACCCTAACCCTAACCCTAATGCAAACCCTACCGTAACCCTAACCCTAACCCTAAAACTAACCCTAACCCTAACCCTTACCCTGACCCTAACCCTAACATTTACCCTAACCGTAATCCAAACCCTAACCCTAACCCTAACCCAAACTCTAAAGCTAACCCTAACCCTAACATTAATCCTAACCCTAAACCCTAACCCTAACCCTAACCCTAACCCTAACCCTAACCCTAAACCTAACCCTCACCAAAACCCTAAACCTAACCCTAACCCTAACCCTAACCATAACCCTAAACCTAAACCCTAACCGTAACCCTAACCCTACCGTAACCCTAAACCTAACCCTTACCATAACCCTAACCCTAACCCTAACTCTATCCATAACCCTAACCCTAACCCTAAACCCTAACCCTAACCCTAACCCTAACCCTAACCCTAAATCTAAGGCTAACCGTAACCCCTAACCCTAAACCTAACCCTAACCCTACCCTAACCATAACCCTAACCCTTTCCCTAACCCTAACCCAAACCTCAACCCTAATCCTAAACCTAACCCTAACCCTAAGGCAAACCCTAACACTAAACCAAACACTAACCCTAACCCTAACAGTAAACCTAACTCTAAACCTAACCCTAACCCTAACCCAAATCCCTAACCTTAACACTAACCCAAAACCTAACCCTAACACTAACCCTAACACTAACCCTAACCCTAACGTAAACCCTAAGCCTAACCCAACCCTAACACTAACCCTAACCCTAATTCTAACTCTAACCCTAACGCAAATCCTAACCCTAACCCTAACCTAACCCAAACCGTAACCCTAACCCTAACCCTAACCCTAACCCTAACCCTAACCCTAACCCTTACCCTAACCCTAACACTAACCCTAACCCCTAACCCTAACCCAAGCCCTAACCATAACCCTAACACTAACACTAACCCTAACACTAACTCTAACCCTAACGCAAACCCTAACCCTAACCCAAACCTTAATCCTAACCCTAATCCTAACCTTAACTCTAACACTTACCCTAATCCCTAACCCTAACCCTAACCCTACCCTAACCCTAACACTAACCCAAACCCTAACCCTAACCCTACCCTAAACCTAACCCTAACCCAAACCCTAACCCTAACCCTAACGCAACCCTAACCCTAACCCTAACCCTAACCTAACACTAACACTAAACCCTAACCCTAACACTAACACTTACCCTAACCATAATCCAAACCCTAACCCTAAACCAAACCCAAACCCTAAAGCTAACCCTAACCCTAACATTAACCCTAACCCTAAACCCTAACCCTAACCCTAACCCTACCGTAACTCTAACCCTAACCCTAACCCTTACCCTAACTCTAATCCAAACCCTAAACCTAACCCTAACGCTTACCCTAACCCTAACACTAACCCTAACCCTAACCCTAAGCCTAACCCTAACCCTAACCCTACCCTAATCCTAACCCTAACGCTTACCCTAACCCTAACACTAACCCTAACCCTAACCCTAATCCTAACACTAAGCGTAACCCTAACCCTAACTGTAACCCTAACCCTAACCGTAACCCTAACCCTAACCCCTAATCCTAACCCTAATCCTAAAACTAACCCTAACCCTAACACTAACCCTAACCCCTAACCCTAACCCTAAGCCTAACTCTACCCTAACCCAAACCCTTACCATAACCCTAACCCTAACACTAACCCTAACACTAACTCTAACCCTAACGCAAACCCTAAACCTAACCCTAACCCTAACCCTAACCGTAACCCTAACCCTAACCCTAACCCTTACCCTAACCCTAACCCAAACCCTAACCCTAACCCTAACCCTAACCCTAACCCAAACCTTAACCCTAACCCTAACCCTAACCCTAACCCTTACCCTAAACCTAACCCTAACCCTAACCCTAACCCTCACCAAAACCCTAAACCTAACCCTAACCGTAACCATAACCCTAAACCTAAACCCTAACCGTAACCCTAACCCTAACGTAACCCTAACCCTAACCCTAACCCTTCCCATAACCCTAACCCTAACCCTAACCCTAACACTAACCCTAAACCCTAAACCTAACCCTAACCCTAACCCTAACCCTAACTCTAAGGGGAAGAGGAACACTGTTCTAAATTCTTTTTTTTAACCCTAACCGTAACCCTAACCCAAACCCTAACCCTAAACCTAACCCTAACCCTACCCTAACCCTAACCCTAACCCTTACCCTAACCCTAACACTAACCCTAACCCTAACCCTAACCCTAACCCTAACGCAAACCCTACCGTAACCCTAACCCTAACCCTAAAACTAAACCTAACCCTAACCCTGACCCTAACCCTAACATTTACCCTAACCGTAATCCAAACCCTAACCCTAACCCTAACCCAAACCCTAAAGCTAACCCTAACCCTAACATTAATCCTAACCCTAAACCCTAACCCTTACCCTAACCCTAACACTAACCCTAACCCCTAACCCTAACCCAAGCCCTAACCATAACCCTAACACTAACACTAACCCTAACACTAACTCTAACCCTAACGCAAACCCTAACCCTAACCCAAACCTTAATCCTAACCCTAATCCTAACCTTAACTCTAACACTTACCCTAATCCCTAACCCTAACCCTAACCCTACCCTAACCCTAACCCTAACCCAAACCCTAACCCTAACCCTACCCTAAACCTAACCCTAACCCAAACCCTAACCCTAACCCTAACGCAACCCTAACCCTAACCCTAACCCTAACCTAACACTAACACTAAACCCTAACCCTAACACTAACACTTACCCTAACCATAATCCAAACCCTAACCCTAAACCTAACCCAAACCCTAAAGCTAACCCTAACCCTAACATTAACCCTAACCCTAAACCCTAACCCTAACCCTAACCCTACCGTAACTCTAACCCTAACCCTAACCCTTACCCTAACCCTAATCCAAACCCTAAACCTAACCCTAACGCTTACCCTAACCCTAACACTAACCCTAACCCTAACCCTAAGCCTAACCCTAACCCTAACCCTACCCTAATCCTAACCCTAACGCTTACCCTAACCCTAACACTAACCCTAACCCTAACCCTAATCCTAACACTAAGCGTAACCCTAACCCTAACTGTAACCCTAACCCTAACCGTAACCCTAACCCTAACCCCTAATCCTAACCCTAATCCTAAAACTAACCCTAACCCTAACACTAACCCTAACCCCTAACCCTAACCCTAAGCCTAACTCTACCCTAACCCAAACCCTTACCATAACCCTAACCCTAACACTAACCCTAACACTAACTCTAACCCTAACGCAAACCCTAAACCTAACCCTAACCCTAACCCTAACCGTAACCCTAACCCTAACCCTAACCCTTACCCTAACCCTAACCCAAACCCTAACCCTAACCCTAACCCTAACCCTAACCCAAACCTTAACCCTAACCCTAACCCTAACCCTAACCCTTACCCTAAACCTAACCCTAACCCTAACCCTAACCCTCACCAAAACCCTAAACCTAACCCTAACTGTAACCATAACCCTAAACCTAAACCCTAACCGTAACCCTAACCCTAACGTAACCCTAACCCTAACCCTAACCCTTCCCATAACCCTAACCCTAACCCTAACCCTAACACTAACCCTAAACCCTAAACCTAACCCTAACCCTAACGCTAACCCTAACTCTAAGGGGAAGAGGAACACTGTTCTAAATTCTTTTTTTTAACCCTAACCGTAACCCTAACCTAAACCCTAACCCTAAACCTAACCCTAACCCTACCCTAACCCTAACCCTAACCCTTACCCTAACCCTAACACTAACCCTAACCCTAACCCTAACCCTAACCCTAACGCAAACCCTACCGTAACCCTAACCCTAACCCTAAAACTAAACCTAACCCTAACCCTAACCCTGACCCTAACACTAACATTTACCCTAACCGTAATCCAAACCCTAACCCTAACCCTAACCCAAACCCTAAAGCTAACCCTAACCCTAACATTAATCCTAACCCTAAACCCTAACCCTAACCCTAACCCAAACCTCAACCATAACCCTAAACCTAACCCTAACCCTAAGGCAAACCCTAACACTAAACCAAACACTAACCCTAACCCTAACAGTAAACTTAACTCTAAACCTAACCCTAACCCTAACCCAAATCCCTAACCTTAACACTAACCCAAAAGCTAACCCTAACCCTAACCCTAACACTAACCCTAACCCTAACGTAAACCCTAAGCCTAACACAACCCTAACACTAACCCTAACCCTAATTCTAACTCTAACCCTAACGCAAACCCTAACCCTAACCCTAACCCTAACCCTAACCTAACCCAAACCGTAACCCTAACCCTAACCCTAACCCTAACCCTAACACTAACCCTAACCCTAACCCTTACCCTAACCCTAACACTAACCGTAACACCTAACCCTAACCCAATCCCTAACCATAACACTAACCCTAACACTAACCCTAACACTAACTCTAACCCTAACGCAAACTCTAACCCTAACCCTAACCCTAACCGTAACCCTAACCCTAACCCTAACCCCAACCTTTACCCTAACCCTAACCCTAACCCTAACCCTAACTCTAACACTTACCCTAACCCCTAACCCTAATCCTAACCCTAACCCTACCCTAAACCTAACCCTAACCCAAACCCTAACCCTAACCCTAACGCAACCCTAACCCTAACCCTAACCCTAACCTAACACTAACACTAAACCCTAGCTCTAACACTAACACTTACCCTAACCATAATCCAAACCCTAACCCTAACCCTAACCCAAACCCTAAAGCTAACCCTAACCCTAACATTAACCCTAACCCTAAACCCTAACCCTAACCCTAACCCTACCGTAACTCTAACCCTAACCC